>BQKZ01000203.1:170039-187343 GCA_036244855.1 Temnopleurus reevesii | reverse complement strand
TTGGGTTCGTTCCTGCCTGTGGGATCGAAACCAGGTCGCATACCGTCTTTCGGGGGGAGACGTTAAGATGGCGACCCTCTTTCTCTCTTCTTCTTCTGGCGTAAATATTCAGAATTGAATGATACACGCCTCTAAACTACAATCTTTCCTTTCCTTTTTTTTGCCAAACGCCAAAGATCTCATTTTGTACCTTAATGGTACAATTTTGCATCCCTGGGGTACAAATGTGTTCCAATAGGGTACAAATTTGTACCCTTGGTTGGGGTACAAAATTGCACTTCACATTTAGGGTTCAAACTTGTACCCCACAGGGTTCACCCGGTGTTACATGGGATTATACCCCTAGGGGTGCAAAGTTGTACCCTTATTTCTTAGTGTGTATAGCGCCTCGTACGACTAACGAGTACTTGGCATTTTCAATAATCCAGAATACATGCAAACAAAAACGTATCATAATTTCGTACACATTTTGCTAATACATCAGCTTGTTTATCATCTGTTTGTGCATCCTAACCATTACTAATCTGTACGTTTAAATTTGTTATTTGGGCGTGTCCCGTTTGTGAGTTAGGATGCACGCACGAAAATGGATTCGGAAATAAAGAAATACTATCCCCTCTTATTCTGCGGAGAAATGTCGAACATGTGTAGAACTTTTCAATGAATAAATAGGGAAGCTACTTAAGTTTGCGTTCATGAAGCTATTGTGAAAGCTTGCATAAAGAAGCTTAAGTCCCGGTCACATATGACCCCGGAAGCAACACGATACACCCCAACTTTTTGTTTGTTCACAGTTAAATGCCTCAGAACAACGAGTCGGGGTGAATCGTGCTGCTTCCGGGGTTCTATGTGGCCGGGGCTTTACGTTGTCAAATTCCGCTTTCCCTTCTGCTCACTGTAATATTATTCCTCTCCAAAGGTTCAAATGACACAATTCTGTGACAGAGAAAAATGCAACCTGATAACATTTTATGAGGATGGTCATAATACAATCAAGCAGAAAACAACAAGAGAAGAAACAGTGCTCGTTTCTCAAAATAAGATGAANTAATCTTAATGTGAGAAGGAACATGCGTTCTACAAACCTCGCTTTTTCGGCATGCCCCTCCATTTCTGTATCACCCGTTTTTTTCTCAAACTTTATGTGTCATCGATTTGTCTATGTAAATATTCTTGTTTCTCCTGCAAAATGATTATAATTTGTTGTTCAAATTGTGAAAATGATTTTGAAATGGAAAATAAATAAATCAAATCAAATCAAATCAATGGCAAATTAGAGCATGTTCACATCTACTGTTGATCATATCAACCCAGCATTGGCTCAATAATCGCGAAGCAAAAATAACACCGTGCATCGTTTTATTCAACAGCATACCGCATCACACGCAAAATGCATAATTCACTTTCCACATACAATGCCACGGGCAGCTCCATTCAGCTTTCCCTATTTCCACTGGTGGCCCATTGATCTAGCGCCTCGTATGACTAACGATTAATTGGCATTTTTAATAACCCAGAATACATGAAAAAAAAAACGTATCATAATTTCGTATACACACTTTGATAATACATCAGCTTGTTTGTCATCTATTAAATAGATGACAAACAAGCTGATGTATTATCAAAGTGTGTAGGATGGTTAGGATGCACAAATTTTGTGCATCCTAACCATTACTAATCTGTATGTTTAAATTTGTTATTTGGGCGAGTCCCGTTTGTAAGTTAGAACGCACGCACAGCGAGAAGAAATGGAATCGGAAATAGAGAAATATTATCCCCTCTTATTCTGCTGAGAAATGTCGAACATGTGTAACAACTTTTCAATGAATGAATAGGGATGCTACTTAATTTTGCGTTCAAGAAGCTATTGTGAAAGCTTGCATAAAGAAGATTACACTGCAAAAACGCGGGTGTTAAATTCAACACCAACCGGAATATATATCGTACAACACCAGAAAAGTGTAAAAATAACACCAGTTCGGAATCAAATCAATGTATCTAAACACCGACTGGTGTTGGTTAAAGCCAAAAACAACACCAGTTGGTATCGAAATATATCAAATGGATTCCAAACTGGTGTTATTTAAAAAAAAAAATATGATGTTGTCATATATAGATTCTTGTTGGTGTTAAATTTAACACCAGCGTTTTTGCAGTGTACGTTGCCCAATTCCGCTGTCCCTTCTGCCCACGCTGACATTATTCCTCTCCAGATGTTCAAATGACACAATTCAGTGACAGAGAAAAGTTGCAACCTGATAACATTTTATGAGGATGGTCATAATACAATCAAGCAGAAAACAACAAGAGAAGAAACAGTGCTCGTTTCTCAAAATAAGATGAAAATCAGATACAAATACGAGGGAGAATATTGAAAGTATGAGGGGGTGTAAAGTTATGTATTTGATCAATGTCTCCTTCCTTCGTATCTATTTGAAATCGACCTGGGAGATGTTTCACCAAGACAAGAAGGACTTTAAGAAAGACTTTAAGATTGACTGATATCCCTTCTTGTGCGTAGTGATTCATAATAGTACGCGCATTCAGCGCAAGAATTGATACCAGTCGATCTTAAAGTCGTGCGTAACTTTAAGAACGATTTGGTGAAACACCGCCCTGGCCTCAAATAGGTACGAACGGCTCTTGAATCGCATTTTAAGTAGGGTGTTTGCAAACGACTTCAGGGAACCAATCATGTTGCCCTGATGCGAGGCTGATGGGACACACTTGTTGGCTTGGGAGCTATACTCAGTTTCCATCATCTTCACGTTCCACTTTAAAGGAGAAATCCATCCTCGACATGGTCGTCTATATTTCTTTCAGAAAGGGGGTGCGTTTAGATCATTTTGTCTTTGACAAAGTGGTGCATTTGGGCGTTGCTTTTTTCAGCTTGTTACAGATCGAGGGGGTGTTTCACCGAGATGCGAAACACTTTCAGAAACATCTTAGGAACAACTGATACCAGTTCTTGCGATAAATGATTGTAATCTCGTTGATACACAATAACTGATGTCAGTCATTCTTTGGGTCGTTCTTAACATGTTTCCAAAATCCGACTCACACATTTGCGTTTTAGCCTGCATCGTCGGCCGACAATTAAAATGCTTCCTGGACGCACGAAGACGTACGGTGGCCTGACATTCGGCGTCCGCTCCTTGAGCTCAAGCTTATCGTCAGTCCATCGTCTGATCAGCGTATACTCTGCGCAAAGGTTTGAGCGCGCATTTATCATGGTGAAACACCGCGCAGGTTCTTAAAGGGTGCGTGTTTCCTTTTCCTCGAACACTGCCTATCGATGTTCAAGATATATATCACTTGTTTCAATACAAAGAAAAAACATTTGAGCAGCATAACTTTAAAAGGAACGATCAAAGTTGGTCAAGGAAATCATGGTCATTTTGCGGAGCAAAGACTGGTGGAAAGAGAATTCCTTCACAAGCATTGATCATCAGTTCCTGTTTTTAATATGCTGTTTAAACTGACCCCATTTGTATTCAATTTTCAAAAAAAAAATCGCTAGGCCGATTGACACTGGTTGAAAACTCAAAGGTGTGAGTCGGAATTCAGTTTATTTTTCTGCAATTATGATAATTTTACGGGCAGATGGTTCGGGAAACCCAAGTGTTTACTCTTTATTTCACATAAATCGTAATTCAAATTTCTTGACAGCGATAAAATATATTGTAATACCCAATTTACAATTGTAAAACTAATGAAGGAGTTATAAATATCATTGGTTCGTTATCGGTCCATGTATGAGTTTGAGTAATATTAATCGTTATTTATATACTCCTCTATCAAATATCGGACAAAGAGAAAAAAAAGCATTCAGTAACAGCTTCGCGGCAATGTTTCATTCTCCTTTTTTTATCTGAAGATCGACAGTCGTTGGAAACAAAGACTGCCATCTTGGCGAGGAATTATCTTTAAAACCCTCTGAGGTATCTTTTACAAGTGGAGAGGATTTTGAAGGGTTTTGCTCTAATTTCTTAGGAGTAGGAAGTATTTGGAGAAGAATACCACTCATAGAGGTGAAAGGGTTCGAGAGCTAAGTACAAGTTGAATAAGCAGAAGGAAAATGAAAAGTGATCAATGTAAAGTACCGAAATAACTAGATATGTTAAAGGCAAGATTAAAACATATCAGTCATGCGTTAATTAAGCACTGATAACAAAAGTGTGTATAACACGATATAAAGTATTTTCGAAAAGTTAAGTAGAACGCAATTTCAATGCTCGTTTGTAATGCTATTGAATTCCGTACCGGTTTGTTATTGTTGTGTCCGCACAGTGTCCGCACGGTGTATGGACCTATTGTCTGCGTTCTAGTTAACTTTTCGGAAATAGTTTATATCGTGTTATATATGTATGTAAGTATGTATTTATGTGTTTGGGTGTAGTTGTTTTTACTGTTCATTTAACAAAAGAATAATCAATATCATGGACCCGTCGAGTCTGATGAAAAAAGTCATGGATGGAAATATTTGAACCGAGGAGTGTGTGGTTGATTTTGATATTCATAGCTTATTGCTAGACAGACATCACAATCTTTGGGGGTAATCTTTCCTAGAAGAAATTGATACATATATTTGGAAAGGCCATTTTTGCAATTGAATGTTTGAGTAATATAAATGATAATATTGCAATTTCTACCGTAAGTAAGGGTAAATCGGATCTGCCGAATCTGTCCAATCGTTTAAATCCCTTCTCATGAGCCATCTTCAAACAGTTATGATTTATTTCTATTAATTTTGTAGTACATTTTCGGAGGCGCACACCAAGTTAGTTTATGATTAATTTTTTTTAATTTATTAATAATGTATTGATTTTTTTATCGGTATATTGATTAGACAGACCACCCTGAGGCGCCTTATAAATGTAATTATTATTATTATCATTATGAAATTCAGAAACAATATTCATCGAGAAAGAATTTCTGAGATGGGTACGTTAAAGCAAACCACGTGATGTATCATATTGACAACTTTCCCTTACTGGCGCATGTGGAAATGTCTGGGTGTATAATTTCAAATACAGTATATTGTCAAGATTCCACTTCATTTTCACGTATGCAGTAAACAAGGTAAATGCAGGATTTCCAAGAAATCAGTACGTATGCTAACAATATTTTTTTAATTAAGTCCCCGGATTCGAAGATCAGGGTGCGCAGGTGGAATTAACTGAAGCAAGAAGTCAATGTGTTAAGGATTGTTTAGTTCTCGGTGTGGGGTGTGTGGCTTGACACCAAAGATGCATTAAATGAGATGGGAAGAGGCTTCGCGGCTAGATGACGGGTTCTTGTTTTAATGAGCAGCCACGCGTTTCGATCGCCGCAGATTCAACTTGTCTTGTGGTGACCACACTTCCAATTTAAAGACAAAACTAACGTTATCGGTGATGAGAATAATTTCTATTCTATATTGTCGATTTTTAGAACCTTTGGCTAAATAATGCTTTATTCTAACTTTGCGTTTTCACCTTTCCTGCTTTTTTAACTAGGCCTATAATTGTTTACAATTTATACCTGTTCACTTTTTATATGCACTGAATTGATGAAAAGAAGTCTTTTGACTGTTTGTAAGTTTTAGATAAATGAATACAATTATAAGACAATACCATACAATTTCATTCAAACTGTTTGAAATTCGGCAAGCTGTGCATGTGCAGCCTCACGCCTATACCCCCTCTCCCTTTTTGACGAAGCATAATGTGCCGAAGAACAGTGGCTGACTAGAATATTATTGCTGTCACAAGGCCATGTGCTTTCTTGGAACTGACCAATTCCTATCATTTCTATCAGTAAGTGCTTATTTTTTCGTTCTTTCGCGCTTTTACATTCTTATTTATTTACATCAAGCTTTTCGCGCATTACAGTCTCCGTTTGAGATGATTATTCAGTATCAACGAATATTCTTCATGTAATATCTGTAGTCACTTTGAGGTAAAGGGTACCACCCACATTTGCGGCAATTCTACCGCATTTCATACCCTCTGAAATCTGAAATGTTGGATTACCATTCAAAAGCTTTAATGACAGATAACCTTTTCAAAAGTGTAAATTGGCATTTCAAGCACATTAGAGCCATCTGTTGTAGTGTTGAATCTGGTATTTTCAAACTGTTAGCCTACCGTTTGTAACTTGTTTTATTTGAAAGATCAGCCATGAAGTTAAAATAACTATATTGCACTAAGAAACGTGTGACTTTTACATTGTTTATCAACCCAAAGGTAATCATGTCCATCATTAGTATTTATTTTAATTCTTCTGAAAGGGCAATCCAGCCAATCTTATTATTTGCAAGTTATGTTTTTGTTCACATGTAAATTTGCCAAATGTATTTCGTATCATGTTTTATATTATATGTCTTTTTAACGATTGTGAATAAAGTACCATACCATACCATTAAGAGAACGCTTACAGACAATGTATACCGTAATATTGGTAAGAAGAGACATGGAATTAAGAGCAGAATCAGCTGGTGCAATTAATGCTTATTATTCTAAACCTTTGTCCAAAACAGGAATCACCTTGATTTTTTATAGGTTTATTTGTCATTCATTGGTCATTGGTATATTTCAGAAGACAACTGATTTGACACTGGTACTTCATCAGCGATCGGCCGGTCGTTTAACGTGTGCGCGCCAATAAACCTCTGCGGGAAGCTTCGACGACTTGAGCGTGATCAATCTGTTCGCCAAAATTTAAGTCACGTATTTCCTGAACGCCGATCAGTAATTACTCTTTTTGGATAGTAAATGTTCATTCTATTCTGCTATACTCTCAATAGGGTAGTATATATATATCTAAGTCGGATCTGCGATGAATAGCATTGTTAACGACTGCCTTTAACCAATCGTGGATTTGAAGGATACACTAACGACGACTACCTGCCATCATTATTTATATCCGTGAGCGTTACTTGGGATACCCGTGTGATGATCTAGTTTATGAGGTAAACTAAGCCGGAATCGATTCTGGGAGAGCCTCCAACCAAGGCCAATTCTTCTCAATAACAGTGACATAATTCGACGCATTACGAGAAACGTATACATGATGCCTTTCTAAGTATTGGGACAGCTGTTGTTCCCTTTTGAAAAGTCAATTCCTTTTCCAGGGCGGTGCCTCAACAACTTAAAGACCACTTTCCAAACGACATTTAAACCTACTAGTATCCGTTCTTCTGCAGATTTAGGATTTGGATCGTATAACGTTCTCTATATAGTCTTTTTAAAGTCATTCCTAATTTGAAGATTGGCTTGGTGTAACATCACCGAGGTCATTCGTTTTCGAGTTGCGAGGAATTAGATTTGTTGGAAGTGTATTCTGTTCTCTCTCAAACATACGGAAAGGCTGGGAAATGATGCGGAATTGCAATCCGAGTGGACCATAGAAGTATACTGTTTTGTGTCATGCACATGACCTGCTGACATGGCTGAAGCGACGCGACATTAAGCAATGTGCTTTCGGCGTCTTGTCATCGTCGAGTGGATACATGGTTTAAAGGCTATCTCACCTTTGCATTTACAGCCAATGTCTATCCAGTGTAAATGAAATTTGAAAGACGGTACGTGAATGACAAAAAAGTATGTATACATAAGGAGGGAAGATGCTTGGCTAATGATCATGATGGTTAAGACGTTTGACATACGCACGCATCAATGCATTCCTTCCTTCTTACCTACTTAGGAAACGTTTGATATAAAGGTGTGATTGAGGCAATAAACCATTTTGTTCGTAGCAAAACTTAATTATTTTTGAATTATCATTTATTAAAAAAAAAGTCAGACCAAATCAAACAACGGTGTGTTCCATAGTAAACTATTCTAAACATCTCGTTTGTTTGAGCATCAATTTAACGGGAAGGTTTCTCATTTGCGTTGTAATATTGAAAACAATTTGGGTCTGTAACAAAAAAGATGCAATCAAACCTACGATAATTAATGATTATCGTAAGTATATTATGTGTACTATATGTGTACTAAAGAGACACGATTAATTGTAAATCTAATTCTATATTTTTTGTTACAGGTCCCTGGATTGATACAAACAGATATTCCATCAACCCTTCAAAAGAAGTCAGATCCATGGTCAGTTGTACCATTTGAAAACTAAAATAAGGCATCTATGGAGCCATCTTGTCAGGAAAAGTCTCGTCAATTACCGTCTTTCCCGAGAGGGTCGACACAGAATGTGATAAATGAGAACCGTCGCCGAGGCCACTTCAACCCACCTGTCGTGCTGCTATTAATCTCGTATTTATGAGACGATGTGGGGGGAATTGGGACGAACCGACGAGACAGACTAATTCCACTCTTTGTTCAGATGTTCAAGAGAGGATCTGCTTAATTTGATGATGTTCTCAGGACGAGTGATGTTCAATCACCTTCCTTATACAAAGCGTTGGCGGCTGCAAGCGCAATCCCGAAGCAAACTCCCTTTTCGCTTTTGATAAATGAGTCGACGGGAAGCCGTTGGCTATGTGTGTATTTGCCTGCAGGTGGATTATTGGAGAAGTTCAATGAAATGAAGGATTTGGGAGCCAGACACGCCTTTTGACAGTTTTGAGCGAGAAATGAATTACCGAATGTCTTCGCAGAATCCGTAATCCAATAATCTTCCGAGACATGAATGTCTTGTTGCACCTGCGAGTCGGGTTTTCAGCTGACGTAGGGTAGGAAAAAAGTGAATTTGCACTTTTCAGGAACATTCTGGGATCCATGATTATGTCATTACCAAGATACAGAATTCATTGAAGTTGAGGGCCGGTATTCCGATAGCGAGGTTTAACTTAAAGGGGAATTACACTCATGAAATAAATCTGCTTATTTCAAAAGGTATAATATGTATCTAATGATTGGAATATGCGTTTCAATATATAAGTATTTGATTTAGAGCTAAATCACCATTTTCTCAGCCAAGTTATCGTCTGCTTACATTTGATGAGGGCTGCCATTTTATTATTGGTACGAGAAAGTATTTTTATTCCCAAATAAAACAAATTCTTGATTGGTTATAAAAGAATTCAACATTTGAGAAAAAATGCTATATAAATGTGGACATATATTTTATTATTTGACAATGGTCTAATGTCCCTTAAAAAGTAATTTTTGTGCATTGAAATCCTTTTTTCTTCGCATACATGACGTACAACATGGAGTAATGACGTAGGACATGGTGAATAACATGAAGCTGCTTCAGAACAAAACGAATGAAAGAAAGGAATCTGTTTTATCGGTTGGCTATTTAAACCATTGTACATGACTTTCTAAAGCGTTATACAATCAGATGAAGACCAGAACAAAAAGAAGTATCTGCGGTACAGGTTGGCCTTTTAAAGTCATGCATTCGTGAAATATAGGGTCATTGACAAAACGCTACGTTTTCACATGTATTCAAACAATAGAATACAATACCTGGAAGGCTTGCTGAATAAAGGTAATTCTGTTATGCCAGGCAAGCCCACTGAAAGTAAATTTCTTTCGTATAAACTCATGATTTGAAAACTGAATCATTTATCACAATGCTTACTAAAATATTAAAAATCTATCATGCATTTTTTCCAACATAACGTATTTTATTCGCCAAGGATTGAACTATTTTAAGGTTTTATGAATATTTTCCTCGCCATTGAGAATGATATCAATGGATATTGTCGATATATCTTTTCTGAACAAAATGGCAGCCCTCTTGTAATGTGATAGCAGACGATAATCTATTACAAAAAATTGGGAAATTTTCTTTATTCTGAATTCATTGTAGAGCTTGATCCAGTCCAAATAGTATAGAAATGTGACACCTTTCTTATAGGTTCATATTATCCTCTAGGGGTTATTCCCCTTTAACCAAGGTCTAAGCCATTGTTATTTAGACCATTGGTTTAACTTTTGAATAGCCCGTGTCTAAATAACAATGATTTAGTCCAGGGTTAAGTTAAATCTCGCTATCGGAATACGGGCCGAGGCGTTTGACAAATTTTTGATTTTTTTTTCAATTTGAAATGGTCTGTATTTCCCTACATGAACTTCACTTATCCATACGTTTTGCCATTCTCAAGTTAAAATTGAACATTAGATGACACATTAAAATGTGATAGAACGATGAGAATAATTTGACATTTTTTGAAAGGAGAGAAGTCTGATAAACACTTTTAATTTACACTGGCCTTTATTTCCCCAAATGAACTATACTCATCAATACATTTTGTCATTCACAAGTTAAAACATTAAATGGAACATCACATGACACATTAGAATGTGATAGAACGATTAGAAGATTTTGAAATTCATTGAGAGGGGGGAGTCTGATTCACACTTCTCGTTTGCATTGGCCTATATTTACCTAAATATGAACTGAATTTATTCACACATTTTACCATTCACAAGTTAAAACATCAAACGAAACATTAAATGCCACATTAGAATGTAATAGAACGATTAGAAGATTATTATATAAATACAAAAAAAATGTTTTGAAATTCATTGAGAGAAGGGGAGGGGAGTCTGATTAAAACTTTTTATTTGCATTCGACTGTATTCTCCTACATAAACCTCATTTATTCATACACTGTGTCCGTGTACATCCGATATAGCTTAAAAGTTTTGCGCCGAAGTTTCTTTCCAGCGATTGATAGCGCTAGGTTTTCAAAATAGTTTACAAACCGCATAAAGAATATGGAAATTGCATGAAATGTATCCGTAAGAAAGCGTGTACATTATGGAATATAAAATGTCAAATATTCTTCTCTTAGAATTTACCTATCTGCCTATGAAGTCTCCGATGACTTGTGGGTTCCGGTCCTTGGAAAGTTAAAATTTCATTCCGTACTTGCGGCCGCTGATGTGACGTCATAACCATCAAATGTTTGTTGTCATAGCGACTGTGTCAAACTTTTGAAAAAACATAGTATTGCTTGAATTTCAGAAATTGTTGATTTTGGAAGCAAATATGATTGCGATGATTTATACTTTGATGATCAATTAGGCTCACTGACAAGCAGCAATCCATTTTCCAGTCATGCATTGCTCAATTTTCCGATCAAATATTTCCTGTTATCGAAAAGAGCACTTCGGGGGTAGGTACCTATGCCAAAATGTCAATATTTCCCAAATGTCTTTACAAGATACATGCACAGTGCATGAACAAACAGACCCTGCCTACTTGATGGCAAAAAGTTAAAAACAATAATAAACAAAATAGCATCTCGACGACGTTTGCACTACGTGAAATTAATGTATCTGTAACAAAATACTTTTTCCAGTGAGTTTCAAAGACCGAAAAGAATGGGAGATTACCAAGGCCCTCGACGAAGCTGGAGGAGAATGATAGCCTCATGCGCTGCCGACTTGGGAGCAGTAAAAGTGTTGCTACAAAGTTGCAATGTCCAACAGGACCAACACCTGCAACTGAAATGCTTGCTGTCAAGTGTTTAATACACCAGATGCTCTCTCTTGACATCGATATTTAATATTATAATGCCAAAATTCTTCTTCTTTTTTTCTTCTCATTGCTCTTCTTCTCTCTTACCTTTTCTTTCTCTCAAACATTTTCCTTCCTTTACCCATCTCGTTTTATTCTTAAATTGTTTGCTTACTCCAAATAATAATATGTAATAATTTATTTTCTTTAACTTTTTTTTTCTTCAAAGAGATGATTTTGTTTTACTTTGTTTTGTTGTAAAGGCGATCCTTACACAAGCTGTGCTTTCAGGGTACTCGCCTCCTTTATTTTGTTCTATTTGTCATGTTATTTTGCATTGATTATGTATATGAAAAAGGAAATAAATTAATTCAATTCAATTCAATTCAATTCAATTTGATCGCAAATCAACTGCAAATAAGTTGCGAACACGAACTGGCATTTTCATCCGGACACGTACAGACTGCACTATTGACAAGAAGTATATGAAACAATGGGTTTGATTATCGCTTATCAATAACTACAACTTACAACTAATCGGAACTTTGTAGCAGCTGCACACCTCTGTCTAAACCATGAAAATAGCCAAACGACATACACATGGACATGGCCGCCATTAAGATCGACAGAGAACTCTTAATTTCCGTAAAATTGACTCTTCTCAGCTAAGTTTATTGAAAATGTGTGAAAATTGTAATCGCATGAGAATCCGACTCGTAACTCAATCGCATTGTAGAATTTACAAAGAGCCCTAATTTTTTTTTTGCGGTTAAACAGAAACTCTGTTTCTTAAAAGATAGAATCACATAATTGAAACGAAAGCTGCCAAGAATGTTAATCTGAAAATAGATAAACAACGGCTGCCATACCAGCTTCCAACACGTCTATAATAACAGAGTAATGAAAAAATAAAGATTAGAAAAAATGCTCAAAATTGACGACTTTTTTATGTTTGCCCACAAGTTGTGTTTTGTGTTAGTTGATCCGGAGAAAAATATGTTGAATGGGGTAGATAATTTCAGAATTAACGTAACAGCTAACTTTGTTGTTTTTATGAAGTATTCTGACATAAAATAAACACATTGAAACTATTTCAAACCATTTAAACAAACATTATAATGTAATCTATATACAAGGGCTAGAAGTTAGTTTGAATGCAACGGAAAAATGATATGCTATAAATTATACTATTGCAATGCTGACAGAAATCAATATGCATTTCCATGTTTGTGATGTAAAATCAACATTTCCAGATGTATACCTTCAAAAGAAGAGACAAGAAATGGGTATGTAATAAACGAATGAAAAAACTTTAGAAGAACGAATTAAAGCGAGCTTCAATTCACCAACGTGCGAGAAGTATTCCCATAACTGATTTAAAAAGCACAAAGCGCTCTGATGGCTGTGGTCAAACGGCACTTTGTATACTTTGCTTGACTACACATATCTAATTTACATCAGATAGGTAACATTTTTTTTCAAATAGAGAAACAAGACGGTAAATGTTGATGCTAATATGATAAAAAGGCACAGTAGGGATTAAAAAAAAAAGAAGCGTATGGTATTATGTTACCCCTAAGTTGCATTATGTATACGCTTTTGCGTTTATGTGCATGCAGAACATTTGATTTAATTTTAAAAAGGCGGTGTATGGAGAACAAAAAATAATACACTAATCTAAGCGCTCTGTGCATTATTACCCGGCTATAGCATGGCCACCATTCGGCGCTCACTGCATTCAAGGAATTTCTTCCTACCGGTACCCATTCACCTCACCTGGGTTGAGTGCAGCACATTGCGGATAAATTTCTTGCTGAAGGAAATTGACGCCATGGATGAGACTCGAACCTACGACCTTCGGGATGAAAGGCGAGAGTCAGAACCACTACTGTGCAACCATTTTTTAAAGATATGTTTAGATATTATCCTATATTCAGAGGGTATTGAATAAAGAAAGGGTACCCGTTTTATTAGTCAATCAATATTTCATCATAATTTTAATGGAATTTAGCAGGATTTTCTAATCTTTAACACCATTTCTAATTTTGAACGCCAATTAGATGCTCCTTTCTCATGATACACTTCATTCTACGGAAATGGATTATATCGTGTTGCTTGTTCTCAACTTGAACGGAAGATTGAGTCGTTGTGACCATGAACAATACAGGTGAATTGACCCATACTATTCACTGGGTGTAAATTCGAGACATACCGTCTCACTAATTTTCGGCTCGAAAGAATATCGTCAAATGTCAATACATTCGTCTTCAGACAAACTCTTTTTATATGCGTTAATGTTGCGCACAACCCAATTTAAGAGGTAAAAAAGATAAGGGGGTAACATGTTTGGCAGATATAGAAAGGATCGATTGGCGCCCCTCTAATGGGGTGTGCTCTAGTCACGCACTGTCTCGTCTTTATTGACCATTGTAATGGGGGCAGTCACACCAAGAGAGTGATCCTGTCTTGCTTTAAAACTGCATCTCGTCAAAATCGTAACCATTATTGTCTTATTCCGTTTGAAATCTGATGTTTTGAAGGTTGTTTTTCTCAATCTCAATTGTGCAAACTCGTTGCTTAAACCAAACATTAATTCATAATGCATAGTTCGAGTTTAAGATGAGTCAAGTTGAGAGCAGGGTGGGATCAGTCTGCAAGTGTGACTGCCCCATAAGAATTACCCAATGCTATAAACGAGCCATCCCAGCTTCAACTATAAACCCAAAAAAAAGTCTGACTGCCCCCATAAGCATGTCCTAGAAACCCGTGCTATAAACGAACCACCCCAGCTTCGACTTTTAACTCCCACTTTTTGGCGGAGGATCTATTACAGACCCCCTCGCCGCAATCCACTTTTCTAAATTGATGCGGAGTCTCAGCATTTGGCCCTCTTAGGTGAAATTTAGAATAATTCAGTTTAGCAGCAGGGTGTAGTCAACATGTAGGTGTGACTGTACCCATGAGCATGTCCTAGAAACCCATTGTATAAACGAACCATCCCAGCTTCGGCTATTAACCCATCCACATTTTGGCGGGGGATCTATTACAGACCCCTCACCGCATACCACTGTTCTAAAGTGATGCAGGGTCTCAGCATTTGCCCCTCTAAGCTGAAATTTAAAATAATTCAGTTTAGCAGCAGGGTTGCATCAACCTGTAGGTGTGACAGCCCCTATTAACCCCCTCATTTTGACGGAGGATCTATTACAGACCCCTCACCGCATACCACTCTTCTAAAGTGATGCGGAGCCTCATCATTTGCCCCTCTTTGGGCTCTCTTTCTAAGATGCTTAGAGGACATTCAGGTGGATAAGATTGATTGCGAGGATCCCAGCAAAATGGGATCGCGAGAACAAGTGGTGGTAGTAAAGTTGCCGAAAAGAGCAGTTTTATAGGCGTTTTGGTAACCAAGGAAAATGCAAAAAAAAGAGCGAATATTTGTCAAATTAATGTTGAGATAAGAATGGTATGTATGTGTGTATAATCATGTGTGTTTGCTTGTTTGTATGTATCTAGCTTTGGAGTTGTACGAATTCGCATATTAAGTGGGTATATTGAGAAGGAGAGAGAGGAAAATACCCACAGACAATTACCAGTGAGAGTAGGTAAGAATAATATGTTATTCATACGGAATATGTGTGTGTGTGTGGGTGGGTATGTTTGTCTGTTTATTCTGTTTATATGTGTGTGTATTTTATAGATTTATTATTACAATAATATAGCGTGCATATTTAGCGTATTTTTCATAAGGTGTTCGAGTCCCAATAATTATATTATGTGCGACAACTCTGCAATAGTTCTTGCGTGCGTGTACGTGTGCCTACGTGTGTTAACATGTGTGCATAACAATAGGAGAGAAGGGAAAGAGAATCGCGAGAAAAGTCCACATATAACACCATCCTAATACAGTTCAGCGAAAAGCTACATTTATATTTTAAGGTAAAGAATTAAGGCAGAAAACGATGTTCGCGTCTCGATGCGTGCGATAGTTCTCAAATAGTTCTTGCGTGCGTCTATATACGTGTCCGTACGTGTGTTTGCATGCATGCGTGCATGGCAATAGGAGAGAAGGGAAAGAGGCTCGTAAAAAAAATCCACATCTAACACCATCGCAATACAGTTCGGGGTAAAAGCTACATTTAGAATATATTAAAGGTAGAATTAAGGTACAAAACGGTGTTCGTGTCTCGATGCATGCAATAGTTCTGCAATAGTCGTTGCGTGCGTTACGTGTGTTCGCACGTGTGTAACAATCGCAGTGGAAGGAAAAAAAGACCCCCGAAAAAAGTCCACATCTGACAGCATCGCAAACTGTTCGGCGTAATAGCTACATTTATATCTTAAGGTAGAATTAAGATAGAAAACGGCGTTCGCAAAACGTATGCGTATGTGTGTTTGCCCGCGTGTATGACGATCGCAGTAAAGGAAAAAAAAAACACCCCCGAGCAAAGTCCATATATACACCATCGCAATACAGTTCGGCGAAAAAAGTTACATCTAAGGCAGAATTGGGGTACAAAACGGTGTTCGCTTCTCGATTCGTACAAGGAAAAAAAAGATTCGCGAAAAAAAGTCCACATCTAACACCATTGCAAACAAATTAACACGAATAGTGATGAGTAGGTCCCGTTGTTAGCGCTTTGGTTACTAAAACACCCGCGGGTTTGGGGATGGAGAACGCTCCTTTTTATTTCCCCATTCATTACACTGTTTGAGTGTCAAAAACCGGGTCAACCGTTTACATGATAACATATATAGTACTTCTCTATCAATAAGGTGTGCGTCATTTGTTAAGGCCCACTCACATATTTGCGTTTTTAGCCTGTGTCGGCTCAGCATTTTAAACGCTTCCCAAGAGCAAAGTATACGCTGAATCAGACCATTGCGCACAAGGAGCTTATGCCAATCGTCAGTCCATCGTATGACCCATGGCTTTGTGTGTCCAGGGAGCGTTTTAATAGGTGGGTTTACTAATAGATCCTGATTCTATCCGTTGTTTGTACACAAAGGTTGTTGACGACCCGAGGCTTGCCAGACAGAGCAACAAGTAACATATATGCAAACTTGATTCCAAGTATTGTACTTCGATCGCAACTAACCGGTATAAGGAATACCACGTACCTTGTACGTTGTCGGCCAGAAACTGGGATTACTTTGAATAAAGAAAAACCGCTGGGTCGACGCAGTCTAAAACGCAAAGGTGTGACTCAGCCTTTAATAGACCCTCACCTATTTCTCAAAAGTTTAAGTCTCCTGTCTTGTCATTCTGACTGGCTGACATATTTAGGAATGAAATCCGTGCTCTCTTCTGCTAATCAGATATTGTTGTCGCAATTTTCAGGCTTGTTCTGACATCGATTCGAGGCCAGGGGACATTTTAGTTGTAATTTTGTGATTAAGAGTAACTGCATCTGGAAATACCTATGTTTAAGTTGAAAAACATGGATTGGCGAGATCATGCGGGTTGGCCACCTAATGCAGTCTAGTAGCCAGGATTTGGGAGCACTCCAAAAAAGGAACGTTTTATTAAAATAGACAACACCATATTTAATCACTGTTTTAAGAATTCTAAGAATACAATCAGATCCAAGCATGGCATTACAAACGTTGAACAGATTAACTGCATAATTATTCATAATATACTCAGCTTTTAGCGGTATCGCGTCAGGCATAACAATTCATAATTATTCAAGTTATCTAAGAGGTTTCCTCTCAGTAAGAATATTGTTTATCCTCGGGTGTGTTGACACCAAAAGAGGTATTATATGGATTTCGTTTTAGCCACAACCCATCTTAAAAATTCTTTGTCTGGCTTGACAAGTTGCTAATGGAGAACAGTTTAGCGTCACGAACGCAAGAGCGCTGACGTTGACATGTCGAGATCGGGGG
>BQKZ01000203.1:149904-170007 GCA_036244855.1 Temnopleurus reevesii | reverse complement strand
GGGGGGGGGGGGGGCGCTTAGTTTTTAGTATATTGGCAATGCAAGTATTTGTCTACTGCTATGCATTTATATCATACATAGGAAATACAATTGATGAGCTCCAACTCTACAGGACACAATGTATAATATGTTTGGGTGCTCGTAAATAAGGGGCAAGGTCAAAATTGAAATTGTGCAGAATACATTTTCATTTTTGAGACACACAACTGATATTTCACCAAAGGCAATAGTCAAAGCTGAAATTGGTAACGTTTGAAATCATCTAGAGAAATTTAGAAGCAATCAAAAAGACATTGAGGCTCATAATTGACGTGCACATGCATATTTTGAGGAGTTTGTGTAACTGAAAAAAAAATCTTTAGTAGATATGAAACGATTACAAACTCACACTTAGTGTAAAGGTCGACTCACAACTTTCCGTTTTTGATATGCATCGGCCCAGTGTGTTTCAAAAGTACAGACGCTCCATGGATGTAGACAGACGCAGGTCATACGATCGACTGACGATCGGCGGACGCTCCTTGAGCGCAAACCGAGCGTCAGTTCATCGTTTGATCAACGTACATTGCGCTATCGGGGAGCGTTTTTAAATGTCAATAACTCGGTCGACGCTGGCTAAAAACTCAAAGGTGTGAGTCCGCCTTTAGGTTACACGTGAGCGTGGTGATAAAATGAGTTTGGAATGAATTCGCTCTCTTTTTTGGGGGGGGGGGGGGGGGGGTTCTCGTCAGTCAACCAATTTGGGCCATCCCCACCATAAGTGCTTCCATAAGTGACCGGCTTACCCCTTATCCATTATCACATTTGCATATCTTCTAGTTTGAGAATTTGTATCAACAATAATATCCACCAGCGTATCCAATTATGAGAATCTGTGAAAGCTTATTCTGGAAATTGATGGTCAACAATTGGCTTTACTAGTTTTAATCGGACCTACATAAAGTTCTCAAATTTCCTTACAGGAGATGACCTAGAAAGAGTTGTTTTGCAACAGATACATTACGATGGGGCCTATTAGAGCATAGATACTAGCGAACAGGTGGTTGGGCGAAAGAAGCTAGTGTTTTTATTATTTAGTGCCGTGATTAAAGGCGAGCCTCTAACATCGCATTATGAACTCTGAATCGTTTTGTACAATATATTTTTCGTTTACAAATACTTAAATATTTATGCTTCTCTAAGAAAAGCGTGAACACGCAGTATCAAGTCTGACACTTTCTGTATTTTGCACATACTTACAGCATTGGTTTCTTTTAAGGCCGACTCACACCTTCGCGTTCTAGCGTTCGTCGGTCCAGTGTTTTTTTTCTACTATTAAAAACGCTCCCCGAGCGCACAGTATACGCTGATCAGACGGTGGACTGACGGTTTGATTTCACTCAAAGAGCGTATACGCTGACCGTTAGTCCACCATATGACTGGCGTCTTTGTGCGTTCAGGAACCGCTTTTGATTGTCTAAAACGCTGGGCCAACCAATGTAAAATAAAATACAGTTACGGGTGATTTCTTACAACCAGCCAAATTTTATCTGAAAACGATACAGAAGAATTTATTAAACAGTTTTGTAGATAGTTTGTTTCTTAACCTGCTGGTAAATTCTACCTAACGATCTGAAGATTGTAAACCTTAAATTAAGAATAGATACAAGTTATTGGCAATCAGGTGAAAAATATTACAACCAAATACAACGTGTATGTTAGGATTCCATAGGAATAGTGATCAAGTGCCCTCTATTGACAGCGGATAGAGTATGTTCGCTTAAGAATCGGATAGCACTAAAAATGATACCCCCCCCCCTCATGATTGAGTTTTAGCAAGCAATAGTTCGCCCGTATCCGCAAATATTTGCTTGTTTACGGTCCTCATGAGCTAGCAATTATTTTAAATGACCTTTGGTTGGTCACAGTTGCTTATATTGAGAAAGTGTAAACCCATATTTACATTGCTGACCAATTTCAATCAATGTTAAACATTTCCCGGGACCAAAATGAAAACTTGGCTGGAATATACCCTTCCATCCATTCACAAATTGATGGATCCTTTAAGTTATTTTGTTTTCATCATAATGTTCATCTCCCTTAAGTTGTAAAATACGCAATCAAAGCACTATTACGTGCGTCAATCGCAATGCTAATTACCTTGATTCCAAATACCGAAGCAATTTCCATCAATTGCACTGTACCGGCTAATCATCAATCTAAGAATACAAGAGACTACTTAAAGAAACGTATGAATAAACACCTTTGCCAATGCTGCGCCAATTTTGAACATTCATGCAATTGTAATTAGTAGTCACAGTAATATATTTTCTCTGTTATGATATCTTGCTTTAATAGAGTAGCTGAACATCTCCAGGTTTAAGGAATAGCTATACTGAGTAATTGTAAGTTGATTCCAATTGATAAAGATAATACAGCCTGAATTGAACGGCATTAAAACATACACTTTGCTATTTACAGGAAATAAAATCATTGCAGAAAGGGGTTATAGATAATGTCGTTTAAAGGTAGAAAACTACATTTGCACCAATAACGGTTATGCTTACAACTTGTTGTGTACCTCAGATATGCCAAAATGATAACCTCTATGAAGTATTTTGGTTGAATGTATTCCAGAATAATTAATTCAAATAAAAATCTATTCAATCATAATTCATCTTGACACCAACTGTTTCGCGATACTCCTAGCGTTTTACGGTACCACGCACACAATCCATTGTAAGAGCACATGCAGTGCGCACTTCAATACACTGCCACACCATGCGGAATACGAATTGAGAGAGAGACTCTTGCGCTATTGGTCAACGAGGGGCCAACGGCTATTTGGGATTTTGAACGCACGGTCCATTAGTTCGAGGCCAGAATAGAAGATTATTATTGGAATAACTATAAATGCGCCTATCATGATCAATCTTTGTGCTTAATTGATTTGTAATATGTTCTATCATTTAGTACTCTCCAACATAACACAACAATCTTGGAAAGTCAAATTTTAGGCTGCAAAAGAAGTATTCTATCTTTAATACTACTTATATACTGAAAATCCGACATTTATAGATAGCACTTGATAGTACTGATCCTTGTGATTTGTTATGACAATTTTATTGATATACAAGATCTACTGTAGATTAAATGCATGCTACTTGCCTACGCCGATGAATAGCTAATACCAAAATTTGCGTCATTCTGAAGACAAATTACAAAATTATAAACACTTATAAAATCCCAAATCGCTTTGACGTTTTTGTCATGGTACTTTCGTCTCTCTCTAGGACACGATATAGTTTATCTCCGTAAAATGAATCGAACGCAAATTCAATGCTCCATTTCAATGTTATTCAAATTAGAACATGCTTGTGATTGTTTTGTCGATACACGTCGTACGGATCCCTTGTTCGATGACCCACTTTATTTAGCGGAAATAGTATCATGCTCTAGAAAAATTCATCCTACACGCGACAAACTAGGACCCAATATCATGTGCCTTAGAATAAAATCATATCTTGTCTTCTGATTTGATGGGAGTTAAAAATCCTAAGATTTATCATCTTCCACTAAGGCCCCGGTCACATAGGACCCCGGAAGCAACACGATTCACCCCGACTCTTTGTTAATTCACGGTTAACTGCCTCAAAACAACGAGTCGGGGTGAATCGTGTTGCTTCCGGGACCCTATGTGACCGGGGCTTTAGCTACGAAGCTTCAATGCATGATAAGAACAAGAGCTTTTTATCATCATTAAATACATCAGTTGGACATAAAGCTTCTAAGATAGTGAATAGTGTACGTCATTTCCTAGCCGTTAAAGTCCAAGTATAGTTTTGGTAAAAAAATAAGAAATGTGAATTTTGGGGATATTTACCATGACATGTAATTTTTATACACATTTTAATATCATAGCATATATTTCTACGGGCTAATTATTTTGAACATTTGAATTTGACCGTTAAATCGTATTTAGCGCCCTCTCTTGGTTATAACAATATGTTGATTCTTATCAGGCATATACAAAGTTATTTCCAAGATTTGATTAAAGCATGATGAAAAGGAATACACAACGAATAAATTATGAAATTTGCTTTCAATTCTGTGCATGAAAAGTTGTCTTTTATCAAAAAAGAACATATTGAATTAGCGTCGTGGGACACGACGCTGAAATATTTTGCACATTTTAGGTTATAACTTTTCCCAAACTTGTTCATTTTTCGCACAATCTTTTGTACAGCATGCTCATGATATTATGTTTCATTTTATATAGATTTGAAGACAAACTTTGGCAAAAAAAATATTCGCTTTTACCAAAACTGTACTTGGGCTTTAACGGTATAAATATATATAAATCATTTCTTTGATTTATAAATCAACGATGTTCTTTTGAAATAGTTTCACCGTATTAAAAAAAAATATTGTCTTATCAGGAAAATATCCAATACTGGCCATGGTAACTTACTCTCAGAACCACTGTTGTAGACAATTTAGGAGGCCGATGGTAATATGTATCCAATGTCGGTTGAACTTAGCTTCAATTAGTAAAAAAAAATATTTTTGCTTTGTAAACTTAAAAGCTTTGCTAATAGATTATTGCCCAATTTGTGAAAAATATGGATTCTTGATTTAGAGCTGCAAGGCATGACATTTATCAAATTTTTGAAATCGAAATGGTTCGTTAACATTTAATAAAATATTTTTAAAGCGAATACAGCGAAAACGATGCGCATATCTGCAAACCCTTTAATAGATTTGTATATCAATTCCGGTAACATTGGATGCACATACAACATTATTTGAAGTGAAGTTACGACACCATGCAAGTTCATAATGAATCGTTTGCGAGTCTTTACGATTTAAAGTCGCAATGACTAAAAATGAAAAATGTAATGAATCGTTTAAGTGGGACTGGGGCTTCAGTTTGAGCATTATTTGGAGTATGCAACGAGCCTCAATTAGTCAATGTAGATTTAGCGTTGGCATAAGTACGCTTATGTAGCTACCTTTTTTTCGCTATGAATAATTCAGTGATTAACGTAGAGCCATTTATCTTGCGTCAGTAATCAAATGAAATGATTTCTGAGCCGTCATCGTAAAGAGTCATTCCAATTAATCACACACACCTAAATGCAAATACCAGCTCATAAAGATGCGTTACATGATACAAAATAAAGGATGACTAAAAGACTGACTCACACCTTTGCGTTTTAGCCTGCGTCGGCCCAACGTTTTTGGAAAGTAAAGCCTCTCTCTTGACGTAGAATGACGCGGGTCATACGTTGGACTGACGCTTGGAGTATGCTCGTTGAGCGTAAGCCTATTGTCAGTCCACCGTCTGATCTGCATATGCTATGTAGCCAGGGAGTGTTTGTAATTTTAAAAAAAGGTGCGCCGACGCAGGGTAAAAATGCAAAGGTGTTAGTCAGCCTTTATGCGTTTAGCTCTTTTAATAGTGCTGCCAACGCCTGTAAAATATCTTTGTTTTTCTCTTAGAATAATTCATGCAGATTCACTCCCTCGCATCTTTTTTGTGTATAATTTCCTTAAATATGAATCATATTTTCCTGTAGTCGTCCACCTGCTCGTGAACAACATTGATTTTTATTCATTTGATGTCATTTAGGGGCATCGACCGTCATTAGACGCGCTTTACAGAGGCACTTGACTGTCATTGATGGTTAAGCCCGAGGGGCATGCTATGTTTCATTTATCGATGGCTAAGAGATTAAGGGGCTTTATAGCCCCTCGACTGCCAGGCATTACATGGAATATTGCAGCATAGCCTTTGGGCATCCGCAAGATGATTCTTCTGTCAATTTTCCCCTTTTTTGCCGATGTCTCTAACGTCTCCTGCAAGTTGCTCAAATTTAAAGTGAAAGTATATTTGGAGTAAATGGCAAGGTAATGTTTTTTACCCCACGTCAGATCACAATCAATCCGCTACAGTTCCCAAATTTGTATGGCTATTCTTTTTTTTCTAGGGGAATTTAGATGCATATGGAAACAACGCTGCTCAATGTTTTTTTCAATGATAAAGAAAAGAAAGAAAGAAAATCGATGAACTCACTTGGAATACGCCTAGATAATCAAATTGAATAAACATAATATATAATTCAGTTTGTGTGTTGTGCCTCGCGCAAAACGAGCGTCCTCATTTTTGCAAAACCGCAATTAAAGTACAGTGAAATATATTCTGCATTGTGTATTCTATTCCAAAAACGAAATGGAACAACTCTTATGACACACGTAGCTCATTATTTCATCCCATGCATAAGCAGCTTTTTGGCTTTGCAGGCAAGTGGTAACAAAATTTCATTTAAAACACATTCACTAACCGTAATTTATGTATATAAATATATGCGTCGTTATAATCGTAAATAAATTTCTCACTGTTGACATAATTCTGCACACTGGGAAAAGGGGTACAACATTGCATATTTAAAAGGTGAAAAGTAATTTACACCGGGGGCACGGAATCCGTTTCAGATTAATATGTTTGTATCATAATATTACAAATCAAATGATGAAAACAATTACACGTTCTTAAAGTTAACTTTAAAACGCATCAATTAAAGGTTCCACCTTGTACGAAAGTATTAGTGGGAGACAACTGACATTGGAATGGTACAATATTGCACCCTTTTTTTTAATCAATGGTTGAAATTACATCAAAATATTGCAATATTGCCCCCTTCCGAGCTTTGGCGGTAGATATACCAACCTTTGCATATTGTACTTTAGAAAAGTTACCATGGAAATAATAGGATCACATGCAAGCAAGGTCGATTATTGTTGGACGAAACATGGATGGTGGCCAGCACTGCCCTAATTGTCGATTTTCCCTATGTAATCAATACTAATCTCGTTCTGAAAAAAAAACATTGTGCATGCTTATGTTTATGCTGGACACTTCGGCAGTTGATCTTCTTTTTCTGTCTTAGTTTAGCATACAGAAACGAGACCGACGGAACTTTATTTAAATTGTTTATTTTATCTCCACTATCCCTATGCCAAGCACATTACAAAAGGACTTCCACTCATCTGTTAAAAAGGTATAAAATGCTCATTTTAAAGAGCCAGGGAAGTGTTTCACCAAGATAAGAAAGACTTTACGCACGACTTTACGTTCGACTGGGATCCTTCTTGTGCGCAATCATTCATACTAGTCATGCTAGTACGCGCATTCAGCACAAAACTGATACCAGTCGAACGTAAAGTCGTGTGTAAAGTCTTTCTTATCTTGGTGAAACACCTCCCTGGAGTATTTCGTTTGTTCGATGGTTTTTGCTATTGTATTCATTGCTGCTGCTTGTCTGTTTTTGTATTGTGTCTTTCTTTCTTCTTCTTCCTATTCTTCTTGCTGGCGACCTGAATTGAGCAATCTCTATCCATTCTCAAAACAGACCGGTCAGCGGATGCAGACACACCTACTCGGAAAGAATTCTTATTTGAAGGATTTCTTATAAGTTTTCACAAACAACTTTTTACTGTTTTCAAGCGATTTAACTAATCGTTCATTCAATTTAGCAAGATCACTTGCGCAGCCTTTGTATTTTGCACGAATTCAAATGTTTGAAATGTAAATTGTTTTGAAAATAGTTTGAAACAAACCAAGAAAACCTATAAAAGAATAGTTTATCGATTCGAATCCACTTAGTATTCGGAACACAAGTTAAGCATTAAAACCATAATAGGGGAAAACATGATTATTCGAAGTTAGTCATTCCTGATTGAATTGACTGCATAGCGAAAATGAATATTCGGTTTCGCAAATTATGAATAAAAAATGCATTGTAGTTGATGTATTGTGGGAGAAACTCGATATTAACTATTTTCGAAAAATTAGATCGAACGCAAATTCAATGGTACTTTGTAATGCTATTAAGATCAGTGCCAGCTTGTGATTGTTGTTTCCGCACAGTTGAATACACGCGTACGGTTCTCCGGTATAATTGTCTGCGGCCCACATAACTTTTCGGAAGTAGTTTATATCGTGCTTTAGATGACGGTTCGAAATTTTGTTACACTAATTGCGAACTGTGAATGAATGCAACATCATTGGAATTTAACAAGAACCATCGTCAAGATAAATGGCAGCTGGGAATTCTTGTGAAAAAAACACTTATTGTTGTATGATATGACTGTCAGACCAAATTAAAAAGAAATCAAGGGCCCCGTAACATAAAGCTTTGCAATCGATCGTACGATTGGTATCAATCGTAAGTCTATGGGAAATCATGTACAAAAGTTGGCGATTGATTGCAAACTTGTTTTATGTTACGGGCCCAAGATCACGTATATTGTGGTTTAGAATAATCATATATTTTCCATCTGAAAAAGAAGTCTATTGAGAAACACCAAATAAGATGCGACTTTAAATCTTATTAGCATCGACATAATTACCCGTGTTTAATTCTGATGATGTTGCTCCAAAAGAGTCTTGATCATGTCCAGTGATAGATAGATAGCTCAAAGTTCTATAATGATAATATAGCAAAGATGTTAAAATGGTGATGGACAAAACAAATATATAGATACATCAAAACTTACCTTCAAAAGAAATAATCCCTTGGCATAGTATACTGTTTTCCTTCATAAAGACATGAAATGCTTAGTGTGTCAGATAAATTCCGAATACGAAATCACCAGAGAGAGATCCAACTTGTTGAAGCGTTCTTGAAGAGAAGAGGAAAATCAGTGTTTCACACAAATAACACATTTAATGGTATCCTTTGAGAACAACTTTCCTCACTGAAGTAGATAGAGCGGGGGAGATGTAAATTTGTCCGCAGAAAGTATAAATGGTCGAGCTAGCAAAGTTTCACGATCTTTTTTTTTCAACCCAGCTTCAAATATTACAATCAAATGGATGAAATCCTTCTTATGGAGTTTTCACATCGAAGATTCATTAATAGCAATCTGGAATTGGGGAAAAAAGTAATACATTTTAGCTTCAATCCTCACTGAAATAACTGCCAAGATTCAGAGATCATTTTTTTTCCATGAGTGGAATACTTGATATACACGGTTAGAGCCTCGTGATAGCTCGCGCCAATATGAGAACGACTGATGCATGCTCGTGGCATCGACAACACACCAAAGTCCGATCCCCGCATCTCGTCATCTCTCTCTCCCTCCGCAAGCGATTGTGAGGCCTGCGCTAATTGGTCCGCTGTTTTCTCCTTGCTCTGCTCAATTTGTTCCTGTTCGTGAGAGAAACCCTGTAATGAGGAGAAATAATGAGTCAGGAAAAAGGAGTTTGTTTATGAAATACGGAATCACGAGAACGGCTAGAATTCTAACAAAATACAGAAAGCCGACAAAAAACGAGCGCGTAGTAGATAAAGAGCGAGATCGGCGAAGCTTTCTCGACTTTTCCTTTTTTGCATTTTTTTTCTCTTTTCTTATTATTCCCCCGACACAAGCATGGAGTATCGGTATCAAAACGATTTCTGGCTTCATTAAAATCTTCCCAGTCCAATCAATATTTCCATGTTACAATAATTTTCCTTTCCCTCATGCTATCAAATAATTAGATTGTAGCATTTTACCAAAAAGAATGACAAAGATTACCAGGTCATTATTTCAGTTCCATCAAACTGCCAGCAAGGTGGGGTTATAGTCATTTCGCCTAAGGATGTTTGAGTAGGCGTATGCTAGACGTTTGTACGTTTCTCCAAAACGTCCGCTTACGATGAACTTTTTTTTACACGATGGAGAAATTAAGGCGCACGCGTAAATTATTCAAATGCAGTTTAACGTATGTAAAACGAATAAGAAACTTATTGAGAACGGTTCAACAACACATTTCTACGAATGCCTAGCGTATTTCCAGAGTCCACGGCAAATAAATGCTGTTGCTTATGGACGTTTTAGAATGCGTGTGCGCAACTTATTTTGGGAAAACGCTTGAAAACGTTGTCATACACCGAGTACGTCAAATACGTTATTGATAACGTTTGCATTCGTTATGAGCACGCTGGAATCCGTTGGAACAAGTTGAATAATCGTTAAGAACGTCGAATACTTTTAAGCACGGACAAACATGTTCGACGTTAGCAGTCGTATGTTCCGAACGTTTCCCATAAGGTACGTTATGCCATCGTCGACACTTGTTCCCAAGGATTACTTGTAAATCACTCAAACATCGGAATACGTCTCCCTAATATTCGCCCTTTCCCCCAAAACGTACTTTTAACTGATGAGGAATGCGCTTAAGTTACATTATGGTTAGTCATACGTTGTAAACTGTAACCGTTCGTCGGAATACGTTACTCATACGTATTCCGTCCGTAGATAAAGCTAAGCTACGTCTCGGTTATTAATATTACGTCCAAAGTGATATATAGACGTTTGGACAAATTTGCGTACGTCGGAGATAAGCTGACTAAAAGGTTGGGATTTGAAACATTTCGACTATTTAGTAAGGTTTGTGATCGTTTTGTCGACGAATGTCCTCTCGCAGCAAGTTTGTGCATGCAGATTGTAAGAAACATGATTTGGTTATCATATTGAAGAAGGAACCTTGGCAATCTGATGAAGTGAAAATAAATGAATTGAATTGAATTGAATTCTATAAAAGCCACCTCAAAGTTTTAAAGGGTACGATAGGTCGAAAAATATGATTGATATATTGCTTGAGTGTATAACATTCCCCCAAAATAACTTCATCCCACATGGTATGAATTAGGTAGAAGCAAATAAAAGGCTCGCTCGTCCCATACGTGCGCGTTCTTTGATGTGCCCGTCCCAGAGTTTTGCTGTGCTAGTGTTCGTCCAGTCGGTATTTTTCTCAATATTCAGGAGAATCGATCAGTCTTAAGAATTCGATATTTGGAAATACAAAACACCCGTTTAATGTCAAACACGATATAAACTATTTTCGAAAAATTAAGTCGAACGCAAATTCAAAGCTTCTTTGTAATGCTATTGATTTCGGAACCGGCTTGTCATTGTTGTGTCCACACAGCTGAATACACTGAATACACGGCGTACGGATCTATTGCCTGCGTTCGACTTAATTTTTCGGAAATAGTTTATATCGTGTTGTCATGAGATGTTTACGGGAATTGATTTTATTTGTACTACTAACTAGAACAATCATTTATTTAGGGGGGGGGGGAAACAGATCCTTTAGAGAACATTTGTCCGTCGCCTTCTTACTTTTTTTCGGGGGGGGGGGGGGGCAAAAGAACGCGCTTTGACGCACGTGGTGGACCCTTCAGCTTCTTTAGCGGTGAATGTTGCGGGATACGCATATTTCTCAAGCATCCCTAATGACGTCATCTCTATGAATATTGATTCATGTGGAAATGGTCGGTTTCGAGTGCATTCACATAGTGTCTAGACGATCGTTCAGTTTTCACCTGGTGCGATTAGCGCGCGTAAATCCTACACGTATGTATTTTTTTGTAAAATGAAATGGATGGGGGAGGCTTTATATGTTATTCCGTGCTTGTACTGATTGATTAAAGTATGCCATTAACGGGAAGGCTATTAAAGGTACGCCATTGCAGCTAGGTCAATGGGATTATATCACTGTGGTACAACAGACAAAAGTGTAGATTAAAATGACGTGTAATTGCGTTACCTTCCCTGTAGAATTACCCTATTTCAATATTATTGGATTCGGATTGTAATTTTACCATTAATATATACGTAGTTGTATAAATCACAACACTAAGTATTATAAGATAGAGACCGACTCACACCTTTGCGTTTTTAGCCGACGTTGGTGCAGCGTTTTTGAAAATTAAAAACGCGCTCCCCGAGCGCAGAATATACGCGGATCAGTGGATGGACTGGCGTTCTGCGTACGCTCATCGAGCGTCCACCGTATGACATGCGTCTTTGTGCGTCCAGCCACCGTTTTTTCAAAACACGTGGCTAAAAACGAAAAGGTGTGAGTCGGCATATACACATTCAGAGCATTCCCTTATGCCGACTACGAAGAGTACACCATCTTGCGTCCTAGCTCCTTCAGACTTTTCACATATCAAGTGGGCATAGAATTGGACATGATGTGAGAGTAGCACTACGAATTCTAAGGTTATACTCTAAATTCTAAATTTACAAAGTTATGTCATTCACACTCTCGTTCTCTTCCTTCATCTAGTTGAGGACTCTGTGTTCTAATATCATCTGCCTCTGCACTTATCCTTGCCCTGAACACACAGGGACGCCATCACTCAAACGCATGAGGCGCGATCTGGCAGATGATTTGTTCTATTTCCTCCCATTTATAGTCATCATCTCTGCTTCTTTCTGTCTTTCTCTTCTTTGCTCCTTTTCCTTTTCTTGGTTGAGCTGTTTTAACCCTCTTAGGGGTTGTTGCTCAAAAGTTGCAATTGAACGCAAGTTGCAGTTGATCGGAACGCGCCAATCAAAATCATTGTCTTATGTGTGTCTTGTTAAATGCGTATACCGTACGCGTATGAACATGCGTGTTACAATTTGCAAAGTTGCAGTTGATTTGCAGTTGATTTTGAGCAACACACCTGTAATCGGTGTTCCACCCCATCTTTCTCGTTAAGTTCATTTGTCTCTTTTCCAACACACTAAAAACAAAGGGTACAACTTTGCAGTTTTAATGGTGCAAAGCGATGCTACATATTTAGGATGCAATAATCTATGAAATACATATATATGCGATATGAAATGCAGCAGTTGTGGGGTTCCAAAACGTGCCATGAATGATCGCTTCATTCCAAGTGAGACGTTCTACCAACTGAGCTATGTGTCGTCTCTTATTGAGCAATGGACATTAGGACATTAGAACTATCGTTAGCCACGAGCGGATACTTTGGTATAATATACCAAAGTATCCGCTCGTGGCTAACACATATTATGTTAAAGGAAATGGATAGGCACCATTCTCGTATACGTAGTCTATATTTGGTGCCTCATTGGGATGAATAAAGTTATCCCTCGTAATGGCGTACATTGGAACACCACAGCTCCCAACATTCTATTCTTTAAATACTACACACGTAGGAAAAAGGAATAATGTAACACCTTCGTGAAAAATAAAAATAAGATTGCGCCCTAAATTTGCAAGGTATCATTGCATCCTAGAGGATGCTCCACTGTTACAACGTGCAATATTGTACCCTATTTTCTAGCAGAATACAGTTTCCCTATTCCCCTCTTCCTCATAATCTTCCCATTATCAGTCGTCCTTGCCTTTATCGAGGTATATCTATCTTTAGGCTAGGTCCCACATTTGCGATTGTTATCGACGTCCTCCTAGCGTTCACGCAGAAATACAGATGGAAGACGACTGCTTGACGCTAAAGGGGTCCGGCTAGGGCTCGACATACGCACAAATTAATGTTACTGAACTAAGCGTATTTCCTCTGTATTCATGCGGTCACGGAGTGTCTTTCAAACTTCACAAACACTGGGGAGATTTTGGTTGTGAATGGCAAGGTGTGACGGAGCTTTCGTTTCGGCGTAGTTGAACAGGCGCGGTGCCTTGAGAGGTAAATAGCCTAGAAGAGCCTTCAGAGATATGTGCCTGATTGCCTTAAAGCCTTAATATACATCTCACTTACGTCGTATCAGAGCGCGCTAAATGTCGTATTGGTCTGGCCGTGGATATCTATGGTTGGACCATTCCTGACCTAAATAAAGTGAGAGAAGGGGGATCGGGCGGATTTGGAAGGAAGACGTAGAGGGGAACTGGGGAGGGTGAAGAGAGATGTTGAGTGCGTGTGCGTGCGTGTGTGTGTGTGTCCTGTGTGTATGTCTGCATGAACGTCTGTGTCAATGAGGGAGACAGATTCAGAGAGAGAGAGAGAGAGAGAGAGAGAGAGAGAGAGAGAGAAATAAAGACAGAAGGGAGAGAGAGGGAGAGAGGGTAGGAGGAATCAATTCAAATGTCTCGTTGATAGAATACTCTTCACTAAACATTATTGTGCTGATCCATGCATGAATCTTCATCATGACCATTCGATGGGGTTCGTTTCATCACTCAAATGAATTTCGATTTGAATAATCATGATCATGAAAGGTGTATAGCTTCCTGGAATAACCTCATCTTGCATAACTACAGGCCGACTCACACCTTTTTATTTTAGCCTGCGTACGCCCAGCGTATTTGGAATTTAAAAAAAAATCAGGTAGACACTTATGGGTCTCAGGCGGGAGACACCGCGCATGCGCAGAAGGGATTTTTCGCTGGATTTGTCAAATTTTTAGCGATGCGAATGTAGAGGAAAATTTGAAAGGAAACGAACGTACGAAGTGAGATAAATGTAGTATGAAGTGAAGCGAATGAAGAGGGAGGTTTTAGGCCGTCACAGGCTAAACACGCAAAGGTGTGAGTTAGCTTTAACGGGATTCATTCTTTTATATCGAATAATTTTCTCTGTTTCCATTTTGTTGTAAAAATTATATCTACAACTATTAGTCTAAAAAAAATTGATGGTAAAGCAACTGTTGAGCATAAGTTGGACCTATTTTACACAACTATTGATGAGATAGGCCAACTTCTTGGTGAAACGCGCGATTGCACCATACGTAAACAAATATACAGTGATATTCTTTATATACAGAAACATATGAATCAGAAACAATAGCTTACAAAATTTAAAATATTTCTACAATTATAAAATCTAAAGTAAAATAAAGCTGTCATATAACTTGTACCTCACTACAGATTTACTGAAATATTTTCCTATTTATATTCCAATTTGCTGATATATCTTGATTAAAAAAAAACATTTTCCGACTATTTCTTTACTGATGCTATTTTCGTACTCCTTATGTTCCTTTGTTTCCTCCGATTAAAAATAGGAAGCTATCAAGAAGACGGGTACAAAAAAGGGGAAAATCAGCAAATAAAAACAGAATACAAAGACAATTGACTTGCTTGGCCTCGGCCTAAGACGTAATTTCATCCACCCTTACATCTCAGTTTAATTATGGACAAGATTTCTAGCTTGGGTAATTAACTTTTTAACTAAATTGAAATGCGAGATTATTTACAAATTGTCAGATATTTAACATCACATAGCTTGCAAGATTGGTATATTGGTGAGGGAGATCGTATTGTCATCTTGACATTGATGTACATTATCTATATACATTATACACTTACAAGGGGCGTTGCTACAAAGTTGCAATTTCTCGAAAATCAACTGAAAATCGGTTGCAAATTGTAACGCACATCCCCATTCGCGCATGGTATAGGTTTAAGAAGACGCGAATAAAACAATGATTTTGATTGGTGTGTTCCGCGATCGAATGCAACAAAACCTCCTATTTAGCATCATCAAAATCCTCGTCAGTTTACATCACAATCACATCACGACCATCGTCAACGATATCTTTACAACGGCTCTCGTGATCATCCTCATCAGCATCATCACCACCATCTCCATCATTATCTTCTCAATCATGATCACCATCATAATCATAATCACCACCATCAGCAGGGGTGATCAGCAGGGGTGATCATCATCATCACCACAATCTTGTTGATTTCTTGTCTATATTTATCTTTAAACGAATAAAATGTGAAATTATGTGTATAAAGCAAATGGAGACCTCTCCCTGTTGACAGCCATTGTGTGCCAGTACGTTGCCAATCAAAGCAGCCAATGAGGGGTGTATATTAAAATTTGAAAAATTCATAACTTTTGAATAGATAGTCGGATTTTGCTCAAATAACACGATATAACTATTTTCAAAAAGTTAAGTCGAACAGAGACAATAGACCCGTACACCGTGTATTCAACTATGCGGACACAACAATGACAAGTCGGCTCCGATTTCAATATCATTACAAAGAACCATTGAAATTGTATTCGACTTAATTTTTTCGAAATAGTTCATATCGTGTTAAATGTTAACAATTTGATCAATTTTTTTTCTCCATCCATTGAAAGCACGTCCAATTACAGGGTGATGCCCCCGTTAATAGTTATTGATACCGGGTTTAACAACTCTACCCGTGATCATACCAAGTATTAACATTTAAAAATTGCTCGTTTTTTTTTTGGTTGTTTCGTTCGTTAAAAAAATCAAACAACCTGGATTTTCCCTTTTCCTCCTTATATCCTGGAGCAAAAATTTAATAATGTTTGTCAGACCATTAACTTCTGTAAATAATCCCTACGCCTGTCTAGCACATGAATAATTAACGATAAAATCATCTACCCATTTCACAACATTCAAAATTTGTGGTCTTGCAGCGAATATTAGGCCTGTGTAAAAGCGAGAGAAAAAAAGATGACCTCTCTTTAGACCAGAGCTGGATGTAGAAATCTAAGTCCGGCCAGGCCCCTGCCCGAGGTATTGCAAACGGCTACCTCTTCTGCAAGTCAAATTTTGGCAACGTTTTTTTTTTTTAAATTACAATCATCACTCTTTAACAGTACGTTTTTGCATGATTTTTGTTTAAAGGGTAGTACATTTTTCTTCATTTGTGAGGTGGTGTGAATAGCAACTACAAATTAAAAACACATCATTCGTCATTATGTCATGATTACCACCAATTCCTTTCCCAAAGGATAGCACAACATACTGATAAACTTTGGGCTGAGTTGTATATGTTACGTAAAATCAACAGGGACCACTGAACCGGGTGGGATTAGAGAGAGAGAGAGAGAGAGAGAGAGAGAGAGAGAGAGAGAGAGAGAGAGAGAGAGAGAGGGGAGAGGGGGATGGAGAGAGAGATAGGACGAGGTACTTTTTCATTTACCACAAGTAAGCTTTGTATTGTAAAATGATAATGGACATCCCCCCCCCCCCACACACACACACTTGCCTTCAGCCCTCGCGCCACTCATTTTACAAAACATTCTGCGTTGTCGACACAAATTGTGCGATGGAGATCATTTTTCCACTCACGCCTTTATAAATGTAAAATGGGTCGTACTCGCGCCACCCACTTTACAAAACATTCTGCGTTGTCGACACAAATTGTGCGATGGAGGTCATTTTTCCACTCACGCCTTTATAAATGTAAAACGGGTCGTACGAGCAATATTTGTTCTTTTTTTTCATAATGGGAGAAATTCAGAAAGCTTTTCCTTTTTTTATTTCACTTACTATTCTTTAATCTTGTCATTTTTTCGCCGAAATCGTGTAAAACTTCAACTCTAGTCATGTTATCTATTGTTTTAGATATATCCGGAATGGAAATGTAAAACTCTTTATGAATGGCTATTTTTTGTACTTACTAGCTGCTGAAGTGATTATTTAGGAAATAAACAAAGTTATTAAAAACAAACAAAAAAATCAATATGTAAGTTTGTTCGTATACATTTATTATAGATATTCACAGCTTTATCCTTGAAGATTGTTTTGTTTCCGGATGCTAAATTTTCTGAAATTGGCAAAAGAAGTTTAAACAACTTTTTAGAGTTATCCATGTTATCAAGAAGTGGTAAAATATTAGAGGTAAATCTTAAATCTTAATATTAACTACCCAATCGATAAATAGTCCCAAAGCTAGACTTAGAACATGGGTGAAAAACATTTTTCACCTGCAGTTCCCAAACCTTGAAACCATTTATTTTTATAGAACAAAATACAAATTTGAACATTTAGTAGAACAAAATTTTGTAATTATTCATACATTCAAGGTGTAAATCGTTCACAGTAGGCACGTATGAAAGGGTGGGCGTTGAGGGTCGGGATCGAAAAGGACCCACTTTTCAATTTTAGGGTTAAACGCTTGAAAAATAAGTAAAGTGAAAACGTTCGTTTTTGTATTCATATGTATATCTATTTTTCGCTCAACAAACTGCAAAGAAAAGTCAGGGTTTTTTTTCGTTTGACTGTTTTCTTTTTTAAGCAATTTTTTTTATTGGGGAGAGGGCTTTAAGCATATTTTTCATTTCTTTTACACCTTTAACGTGTAATCATGACTGTGTACGCCGGGAAACAGGTAGAAGTTTGAACGGAAAATACATTCAATATAAACCCGAGAGATCATTTACGTTCTATGAACCTACATCTGCATCAAAGCCATACGTTGAAAGACAGTATTGCATCGGTCTTTATGAAATAAATGGCCAAAATACCTCACAAATAATACCTTGTGGCAAATCTAGAAGTAACCTAAAAACACATCTCTTTAAAACCCAATAATAAAGTAAGTAATAATCCTAGTTTCTCCGACCTTTTTCTCTCTCATTTATATTCTATATCAAGCAAACATTGTAATGATTTCCCACGATTGTGTGATGCGCTATATGAAGATGTTTCATTATTATCATCATGATTCTAATCAAAGTATTTTTACCTTACTACTTACCAGGTCGGCTAAACTACCGAGACCTAGTATGGATCCTCCAGTTACTCCTGTTCATCATGATATTTTTCAGTTTGTCTGTGCCAACTGCTTCAGCGTCTGCTTTTAAAGTGTCAACATAGGTCTTGTGCTTTCTGCCACGTCCCCGTCGCCCATGCAGTGGTTCCCATAGAATGAGGCCACTTGCAGCCAACTCTGGATGTCGATAGCAGTGTCCAGCAAAATAATTAGGTGCTATTAATCTTAATCTATTTGGAAAGTGGAAAATGATGTTTCGTTTGACACAGGAAAAAGGGTATTTTTGACCCAGGCAGGAAAAAAGGGCATTTTGACCCAGAAAAAAGGGCACATGTTTACATGCTGGATTTTGTTTTTTTTTGTTTTTTTTTTTTTGGGGGGGGGGGGGGGCACGGCCCCCCCCCCCCTCCCCGGTTTCCGCCGCCCTTGCCCTTATAAACACACCGTAAGCCGTCTCTAGGTTTAGTTGTAACACATAACGGTAATCCTGGTAATGGAAATGGAATTGGATTAATTTTATTTTCTCTCCTTGAACATCTATAGGTTGCATTCCGCTTCCTTTCCTTGGATTGCCATAATTCACAGGGTATGCAACACTACATGGGCCCGCCTCGATTATCGCTGTCACCTTGGGGAAAGTGGGCTCTGTCTTGAACATAAATCTGTTTCACCTAAACTTCACGGATTTAAATGAAGACATAAGAAGGGAAATATCCATTTTCTGCATCCAGGCTGACCAGTTGGTCGGCTGTAAAAATCTCCATGTTCGACAAGATGGCTTTTAGAAAGTGTAATTTATCATTTCTTCTGGCAAATAATGCACTATGAGTTTTAGGACATACATTGCTTTATAAAATACATATCTACCACGAAAAAGGTGTATGTGTATCATAAGAATAAGCTGGATGCCGATTCAAATATGTATTCCTTCAATGTCTTGCAGCACATAATGGGGTTCTTCGTTCTCTAGGCTTATGATAGAGTGCCCCGGTGCTGTGGAAAAAAATACAGCATCCGAGCGGGATTCGAACCCGCGACACATTAGTTACTAGACCAGTATCAAAATCGATGGATCAACTTAGTACCCCAGTGATTTACCTTGAAACTACTCCAGTGTAACTCGGTACGAATAAGTTAAAGGTGTCACACGGGCGTATGTATTTGTTATTGTTTGGACAAATTCAATATATTAAACTTCAACCCAATCAGGGGTGTGTGTTTTTATATAAAAATCGAGATAAAATGATACGAAACATTCTCTCCCGAAATGCCCCAGTTATGCCATGTTAAAGTAATTGGATTCTGATTAGAATCGGCCTGTATCCTCCGCCAACCTCCTGACAGGTGTGGAAACATTACCAATATTGGACAAAAAAGAGAACATGTTTGATAACAACACTGCACTCCCACGACAAAATGAAGTATTAACCATTTTCAAGGTTTCAAGATATGTAGTGAAAATATATTTTAGCTCAGTTATTTTTGTTTTCCACATTTGATTTGGTTGAAATCCCTGTTTTGACACATGCGCTATTAATATTCATAAAGTGATGTTTTAATTGAAATTCTAATTTTCTGTTAAAAAAATCCTCAAAACTGGTTCAAAATGTTGTTAATACTTTCTGTTCTCATGTTTTTTTTAGAAGTTGGCCTAAATATTTTGTGTACAAACCGTTAGGCAGCAACTTGTTGGGACTAATTTTTTAAAAACTTTTTTGAACTTTTTAAAAAACTGTTATTAAGCTGTTAGATATTGTTGTGAGGAGCATGTTTATGCAAAAAGTGCATTTTGAAAATGTTGGTTTATACTTCCTTTTGTCATGGGAGGGCAGAAC
>BQKZ01000203.1:110046-123815 GCA_036244855.1 Temnopleurus reevesii | reverse complement strand
TTTTTTTTTTTTTTTTTTTTTTTGCATAACACATCTATTTACATGAACGGTTAGATGACATTTTTATATTGTATAAGCACATACGCCATCCCGACCGCATACGCCTGATAAAGAAAAACATATGTCCATTTTACACCAGGATTATGTTTCCTAAAGCTGTTGGTAAGGATATGCACGACTCTCCGGAATGGAGAGTTGTATAGCTTTATGAACGCAATCCTGGAAGTGCAGGGTTTTTTTCTTTCGTTTTCCCCGTTTACGCTGTCATTGCGTCATCTGTTAGCTTTACCTTATCTTTAGAATATGGAGATGTTAAGGGGGCAACTAACCCCCGGAACTATCGTGCTTCCATTGCATGAGAAAAAAATCAAACGAAGAAATTGTGAAAAATATGAGCAAAATCGGATATTCCGTTGAAAATGTATGAATTTTCAAATTCTCAAGGTTACTGCGATCGCTGCAGCTAATGTTGATCATTGCAAAAAAACGAAGAAAGTAAATGAGAGTATCACTGGAAGAAATGTGTTATTCATCTTTACATTTACAAGTGGGGGCAACGTCCTCCTATTTATTATCTATTTGAGTCTCACCTTGACATTTCCGTAAACATCCCTTCTTTATTCAATTAGTTACAAAGAAAAAAGTACAGACTTTTCCTGGTTGTCAGTGATTTATTGTTGAGGAGGGGAAAATAAGATCCGGCTTTTAGTGGTAAAAATCTCGTGGGGAGAATTTTCATTTTATCACGGAAAAGTTGGAGAATGGATGTCAATGGATAATTAAACACGCGAGCCATCCGGCTTTTTTTGTTCATGTTTTTGCCCGAGCGGCAGTCTTGTATGGCGCCAATACATGGTATTACAAAGCCAACATCTTGGAAAAGTATATTATCTGATTATGTGGAGATGTAAAATTGCGTAAAAGAATTATGTCAAAACAGTCGGCGGATATTTTTTTTTCAATCCATCAGATGAAATCGGATGTTTCATCTTTTGATAATATGAATTAAATTGATTAAGAATAAAGCATCGAAAATATGTTTGCAAACTTGACTTTTTCTTGAAGGATATATTCATAAATATAGGGTTAATAAGAGCAGTATAGAGTAAGCGAGAATGAAATCCAACAGAAATCAACGCATACGTGGGCAGAATATAGAGACGAGGGTGGGGGACTCTGAATACTATAATTGAATAGTGAAAAATACCCCCTTTTAATAGCAATAATAATAATATAATAGTAACAATAATGATGATAATGCGGTATCATAAAGCCAAATCTAGCCACTTTAATAATTGTTCTTCCAGCGAACTCTCCAATAACACGTTAATATATTAATCATATACGTATTTAAAATACACCGTCGGAGTGTTTTAAGATGCTCAATGAACATGATGAATTGACTACGTTAATGTCATGTTCAATCAGTCCTCAATAATGACTCTACGAACGACTGGTGATTCTATCTTGTACCAAATGATAGCCCGCCTTTATGTGTTGGCACCAGAGAAAGGATCACAAGTCGTTCGTAAAGTAATGCGCACCTCTGCAAACCGCTTTATGAAACACAACCAGTGTAGATAACAGCACATTTTACTCTGAGCGGAATTTACAAAGGATTTTCCCAAAACAAACAACTTCCCAATCAGGGTTTTATCAAAGCTAGATGCACTAAAAATGACATTCCCTCTTACTCTGCAGAGAAATATCAGACATGTGTTACATCTATCCATTATATAAACAGGAAAGATCATTTTTTGTGTGTTCATGAGGCTATTGGTTTTTTTACTTGGTCAGATTCCTATGTCCCTTCTGCTCATAGAGATTGTGGATGGTCAGTTTGAACTGCGACTCTATTGCTGAAAGGCGAGAGGTCAGAACTACTGCACCACTGCCTTTCCGAAATGCTTTAAAGAGTAATACTACAAAGTCATCGTGTGACAGCTCATAATGTCACCGATGCTCTAATGTACTGACACATGACAATTAGTCATGATGTATATGATACTCAATGGTGTCAAACAAAACAAACAGAGGCCCGCTGTAAAACAAATACGCTTGATGAGACGTACAAATGTGCTTAGTGCAACCTTTAAAAAAGATTGATACCCCAATCAGCCTAATGTGTTGAGTGCAATGATCCGGACTATTTTTTTTTTATTGTTGAATAACTCATATATTACTTTAAACTTGCACTGCTCTCTAAACAATGATGGAGTGAGAATGGTTTAAGGGACTGTCCATCAGTGTCCATGAAAACCATATTTTGGAGTTGGTCTGACAACCCCCCCCCCCCCCCCAGCATGTATAAGGATTCCGTCACTCCCAGTTTAAAAGCTGGCTTTGAAATAGACCATTCTTAGGATACAGAAATTACAAATATATCTACTGTAGCACATCTTCAGGCTAAATCGACTAGTTGTCAGTTGTAATTGTCATGTATCGTTTGCATAACACTGAATTCATGGAAAGTCAGATTTTAGCTTGCAAATGTCTTACTCTAAACTTTAAGGTCTCTCTGCGCAAAGTTTTGTATTGGAGACACTGTCTTGAATAATGCCGCATTTGTTACGGCAACATTCATATAGCGCTTATTACGAAGTGTTTCTAAGCGCTCTGTGCATTATTACCCGGCTATAGCATGGCTACCATTCGGCGCTCACTGCATTCAAGGAATTTCTTCCTACTGGTACCCATACACCTTACCTGGGTTCAGTGCGGCACGATGTGAGTAAATTTATTGCTGAAGGAAATAAACACAATGGGTGGGATTCGAACATACGACCCTCGGGCTCATAGGCGAGTGTCATAACCACTACATCACGACTAATCCACGCAGAGGGAAATAAATATAGTTTTCGTGACGATATTCAACAAAGAAGTCTTGGGGAAAGATACAACGTGTATATGTTGGTTTTCCTTTAGATATCGAACACTCTATTTGAGAAAGGTTACGGACCAAAGTAGAAACTGCTCCGCTCAAGACATAATTGCGACTTCTGTAGCCCCTTAATCGAATCAAGAAATGTCTCCTCTTCAAATTTAACCTACTTCATGTACTTTACGGCTGAGAGATTCTAACATGTTTACTTTTATGATGATGATTTTCCCGGTAGACCGCTCTTTAGGGTAATGTAGGTGTCCTAGATTGGTTCAGAAGAGTCCAGACTGGGCGTCGTTTTGTTCTAAAAAGATGTTCTACATGTTATACTCTAAATTGCGCGGCTCGTGCGCGTCATATTGGGGTGAGTTTCAAAATGTTAACTTTCAGCAGTATAGTTAACAATGCATTACGGGCCCAGATGCGTTTTTATGATTGACAAACACGTAATGATGTGTTGACAACTTGAACTTCCCTTTCGCTGTTTCGCTAGCTTACTAGTAAAAAACCCGTCTTCACTCAAAGCTAATCCCCATTTGCCATTAAAGAAAGGGGGGGGGGGTGTGGTATCTCCATCGGAAAAAAATGTCCAATGTGGCGCCAAAATGCAATGCGGGTGATCAGATCCCCCCCCCCCCCCCCTTTTTTGCCCCTCCCGAATCCGTGTATGGCCTCGATCCATTTAAAACAGCACCAACGCCGTGCGTGCGACTGGCTCTATGTTTTGAGGGAAGTCTGAGGAACACTTAAAATTTCACAAATTTCCTCGTCAGCATATTTTTTGTCCCGCATGTTATGTTTGTGCTAGTAGCCATCCTTCATCCAAGTTGTTTCGATACGTGCGATGATGTCATAACTTGATTGTTAACATTTAGAAGTGTATTTTGGGGCTCGTGCGACTTTGAAAATTCATAACTTTTTAAAGAGTGATATGATTTTTGTCATAATTTTCACAATTCGTTCATTTTCTTTTTCAACCATGGACACCGAAGTAATATGAAATAAAACTGTTTATCTGAGTCTATATAAATTGCTTCAGTGAAAGAGCAACTCGTTGTTTTAGAATACTTGTACGTTATGCATTTCATTCAAGCATTTATCATATTCTGGCCTTTTAATTCTCAAAAGTGTTTATGGCGACTAATGAGAAAAATACCACTTTATGTTGAATTTCTTTTTCCCCTTTTGTATCTATTTATTTTGGAGACAAACCACAACACCCGGATTTAAAGAAGCAAATTTTATTGTAGAAAATACAAAGCCAATATCTCATGTTCCAGAATGCATGTTATTCCGTGTATTCAATCTGATTAACATGTTATTCTATAGATTGAATTTCCGATTTTTCACAATTTAAACCTGTCTTTAAAATGGAATGGGGAATACCTTTCGTTTTCAGGGCTTATGCAATAAACTTTTCCGATGTTTAATCGACAAAATCAAGAATCATGACTGCAACCCGCAGTGATGACAAGCATTATTAAATAATTTGCCAAGCTTGATTGACGATTATATCCCATGCTTCATTAATTTGGTAATTGGGTAAAACCAGCAAGACTCGTAGCTCCAGAAAAAAAAACGCTTAAAAGTGCATTGGGTGACTTCAAGAACGGTGTTCAGTGTTGGTGTTGGTGTTGAGAGAGCAAAACGGTCCGTAAACCGAGCTCAAACACCGTTGGTCGGTTTACAGAAGTGATACAGAAACGACCGGAAGTACGACAGAATCTTGCGAGGTCTACCCCAAACACCGACACACCTCAAGTTTGGTGTTGAGGTTGGTGTTGGTTTTACTGCAACACCAACACCAGCGTTCAACACCATACTTGAAGTCACCCATTATCCTTACAAACAACATTGTCAACATAATCAGTATATGAAAGATGTGGAAAGGGGCGCCACTCGAGCTCTTTAGCCATATCACCTCTCATCTCATCATTAGTGCAAAATGTGGGGATACTCATTGTAAGTAGAAAATACATAAGATTAGGTCAGCGTACAAATTTCATTCAAGCCTTCACAGTAGCTTCAGGAATAACACATGAAGCGATTGTGAAGAAAGTAGAAAGTAGAGTCACGAAGAACGTAAATTCCCAGCATGTGTACTATCCCTGAACAGATGCGACGTATTGTATTCCCTTTGTTGTATAATTTGTCGGCGCATCCAACACAAGCTCCGCTTCTGGATCTGCGTCATTTTCCTTCAATTTTTGATTTACCTTAATGGTTTATTTTTTAATTTACCCTATGATTTGATTACAATTGTAAATTGCTATACTGTACAACACTGATATTTTATGTTGAAGGAAATAAATAAATGTATTTTGAATTGAATTGAATTGAATTGTTTTAACTTTCTCAGCAGGATAAGAAGAATTGAAGCTTTTGTTGTGTGCATACAACATTTTGCATACATTGCTGGAGGAATTTATAGACCGCAAGCGGACACGGAACAAGGGAGGGAGGGGAGCCTTCGGTGGTATTGTGCGTGGAGTGTAAATTTGCATTTATTTTGCAGGTGAGGCGGTGTGCTATTGAAGAAAAGGACACACGTCGTCATTTTTTTTGTCGCGATAATTAAGCGATTTCTGATTCGATTTTACTCAAATAAACTATAAACATGCTCTAATTGGCTATCGAAAAACTACATTATGGTGATAATCTTACTGTAGATCACAAAGTATTTACACATCTGAGGCGAAGTCTCCCCCTACCAAAAAAAAAAAAAAGAAGAAAAAGATGGTCTGTGTGTTTAAACTGTTTTTGATGAATCAATAAATATAATATTCCAGTTATGATAAAAATACGCCACGTATCATACACAGGTAAACTACATATAGGTCAGTGCTTAAAGAGTCGAGGTTCGGTACTATAAGAACGAGCAAATGTTGACTTACTACACGCAAGCACCCTGAGCATACAGTCCTTGCCTCGTCAATCGCAGCTGCTCCAACTGTGAATGGCATTGGACAAGAAAATAGGAGAGCGAAACCTGATCTCCCCAAAGGGGTTTTATGTCTCCAGAGATCCCGTTTTCCCCGTTTATGGTGCAGTCACACATTTGAGTTAATAGCTAAATTATGCCTTCCAATGATTTGGTGCATGTGACGGTCTTTACGTACAATAGACACGTTTGCCTGACATACTTATGTTGAGGCCCTGCAAACTGCATTTAAATAGGTGTCTGAGCCCCCCCCCCCCCCCCCCCTTAAAAATAAAAAAATCGATTCAATACTTGGTAGTTTAATCGTAAAGCCAAACGCCATTAACATTCCATGACGTCAAAAAGATGTATAATTTTTTAAATATATTGGTTTCTTTTTTAACTGATCGATTTCAATGATAATTCAAAATACGAGTTGTAGGAAGCTTAATTCACACAGTGAAACAAACGGGAAGAAACACAAAACACGTGCACGGAGCACAATTTGATTGTACGGAGCCTAAGTAAAAGTTGGGGTCGTACCGATCATTTACTACTAACTCCTCGACGCATAATTCCACTTCATGTCGGATAAAATTGAATGGGGATAATGCTATGCACTTGCGCAATTTGCAATGTTTTAGATTTAAGATAACCTTTAACGTCAAACAGAGTGTCTTTCTGCGTCTTTCTGCGCATAGTGACAGTCGATTAGATCAAAATGTTACCCTCGACACATATTGGCTATAAGCACACCTGATTGTGTGACTGAGCTTTTCGTCTGCTCGATCAGACGACCCGATTACGCACGGAATACAATGTAAATATGTTACCCTTCGTTCACACTACAACAATCTCAAGATTTCAAACACCCTTTGAAGGTTGGACAAAATATACATTTGATCACCTAAACTGTGGATTTGGGTTGATGTAATTGCCATACCATTTTACATTTTTTCTTATTTCAGTGTGCAAATAGGAACGATAAAAAATGCGCAAGATGCTTTTTCAAATTCAAGGTGAAATCAAACGACATTTTGATTGGCGTGAAATGGTTTGATTGCCGTGAAATCGAATGGTAAATATTGGGAAAATTAACCATGGTGCATTTAACCGTTTGTCTACCGGAACCGGGCATTTTGCCGGGTGATCCATGTACAAAGTTTATGCAAAATACAGAAATCAGTAGCTAAGAGGTTAAGTTAATGAAAGTTTGTTGAATCTGAACATCTACACGTTGATTTGAATGCAACTCTGGTGATATTGACCGAAAAAATATTATCCTACACTGCCGGGTGTTAGCCGAATTGTGTACAAGTTTGCTCAAGAAGCATGGTTTAATATTTATTTAACCATTTAGTAAATTTGTAATCCACCGATTTTAATGTGTCTAGTATTGGAACGGCGTTTCGATATAACAAAACTGAGATCAATCGTATGCGAATCAGTTAAGAATTGAAAGCAGGAATACGATGAGTATATGTAAGTATTTCTATAGCCCACCCACATATAACCATGATTGCAATCGGAATGAACAGATCAACTGCAACATTCATCATTAATGCCTGTATTAATCCAGCTTAGCCTACTTCTATGCAAATGTCGCTTCCATTTATTCTCCAAATTTAACACATCAGACCAATCTTATTGCATTATAGCTCATATAATTTATGAATAGATCAAAATATACGTCCCTGAGATCGGGAATATAAAGGCTTTGAAATAAGGCTGGGTGTGCATATACAGGAAACTGGAGATATGTAAGAAGTAAAATCGGCGTAAGTAAACACGTCAACTTTCTCAAAGAGATAAAGTTAGAAATAGAAATGTATCTCCTCCTTAAAGATCTAATTGAGATAAATGCAAGTTATATATTAAAAGAATTAGCATTGTCACTAATAATCCTATTTGATGTTTTCTCTTCGAATTTCATANCTGCCTCCCACTTGGTGCGCAAATGCTCCTTTTCTGCTGCTGTTTTATCGCTCGAATCACGTACTTAGCAAATAGACCGAGGATTTGGAGCAGAGTACATGACTGAATTTACATTTTGAGTTAGAAATCTAATTGGTTCATACCAATATAAGCAAAATGGGATTCAAGTAAAAACGTCCGCTGCGTCAATATAGATATCTAATTGTAATAATTCTCATCAATCATCATGATAACAAACTCAATGAAAACCTATTTCATAGCTTTCATAGTTGGATGTGTTAATATCTACTGTAGATAGCTATATATACGAGTTCGTTAAATGTCAGTTGTGCTGCCTGTAACAAAAAAAGACACGATTTATTTTGCAATAAATCGTTTAACTTTAATATAGACTTACGATTGATATTCATCGTAAGCTTAATTGCTTATTTTATGTTACAGGTCTCTGGAGTGATCAGAGTTGGTTTAACCCTTTCAATAAGGAACCCATTCAAAGGCAACCGCAATTACTGTTTGGTAATGATTTTTAAACGGAGTCTAGCCCGTTGGCTCTAGATTACAAGCGTTTCGAAAAATTGATATTCATGTCAGTAGTAAAATAAAAATACAAACTGCTTAGGCCCCGGTTACATAGGACCCTGCAGCAAAACGAATCAACACGGCTCTTTGTCAATGCACAGTTAACTGCCTCCAAACAAAGAGTCGTATTGATTCGAGCTGCTTCCGGCGCCCTTATGTGACCGTGGCCTTAGCGTGTCAAACGATCGGCGTAAAAAGGTCCATTTCTAACCACCCCCCTCCCCTTATCTAGACATCCTAGATCAGCTTCTGCATCAGATATACATTATTAAAACGGTGAAGTAAAAAAATAACCAGTCGAGTAGTCAGCATGGAGCCATTTGGTGAACTAGTAATTATTTTACTCATTTCCAGTCGTGGCGTAGTGGTTCTGACTCTCGCCTTTCATCCAGAGAGTCGCAGCTCAAGCCCTATGTCATAAATTTCCTTCATTAAGAAATTCATCCACATTGTGCTGCACTCAAAACTGGGTTTGGGGAATGGGTACCTGGCAGGAAGTTTTTCCTTGAAAAGATATATGCGCCTTATAGCTGCAATGCTAAAGGAAGGATAATAATGCTGCAATTGTAGAGAATTATCATGAAGAGTTGATATAATCGCTATATAAAATTCGTTCATTATGAGTATTATTTTAAAAGGACTGAAATATACTTCCTCAAATTTGAATGAAATTACATGTGCCTCCCAGGTGACTATTCTAATAATTTTAAGCTAGCTTGTTTTAAGAGTGTAAGATTAACTAAACTGTTCAGAAGAATACACATACGCCATTTAAAGTTTCTTTCAATATGATCTTTCAAATATATACATAAAGATAAAGGAGGGCCTCATCAGATAAATAGTAGATGGTTTCCGGCTTTTACGAGAATGGCGAAATCTTCCTTATTCCCGCCGCTCTAAAGCCTGTGTCACACCTTTGCATTTTAGCCTGCGTCGGGCCAGCATTTTTGGAAATTAAAAACGCTCCTTTGGTAGACAGCATACGCAGATCAGATGGTGGACTGACGTTCGGCTTGCGCTCAACGAGCGTACGACCAGCGTCAGTCAATCGCATGACCTGCGCCTTTGTGCGTCAAGGGCGAGTTTTCACCTTCCAAAAATGCTGGGCCGACGAAGGATAAAAACGCAAAGGTGTTACGCAGGCTTAAATGGGTACAAAGCAATTCAAAAACCCAGATCGCACTCGACAATTTCATAGCATCTTTCGGTCACTTCACATCACTTTCCTTTACGTCAATATACGCTAACTTGCCGATCGTCAATATTAGCATATTTACTAACACATAAAAAGGGCCATCCTCTTTGCCTCATAGCGTCCAAATGAACGCTCTCTTAAAATTCATTGCCTTTTTGCTATCGATGATTACGTTTGTTTAGCTTCTTTCTTCAATATTTGCTTGTTAAAATTGATGTGTATAGTTGGTCGGAATGGGATGAAAAGACTAGATTGTTACTCTTGGCCATAACCAGGTGCTATAATGCCAAAATAACATCATTAGAGTATTTATGTTAACGTGGTTAAATTTGATATATGCCGGATAACCAAATGCAGTATAACTACAACTAGAACAAATATTTTACAAACATGCTGCAGTTAAAATGGTGTATAATGTAACATTTTGTGTCGCCGCTCCTGGTTTTCCCTCTTGAATAGTGCAGCAAACCTTTAACCTACTAACTACCCATTTTTTTCCTGTCTAAAAGGTTTGCAGCTGCATGATGTGGTGCAGGATTTTCTTTTCAGGAAATAGTCCTGAAAAGGACTGAGCAAAAGCTCGAGGAAGATCGAAAAAATGACGTTCCGAGTAGATTTAACTAACTCGTCCTCAGGTAAAGAAATCACGGACGGTGAGAGAACCTTAAATGAAGAGCACAATAGTGACCTCAAGAGTGGTCAAGTGGTCAATACCCGAGTTGTGCACGGACAACCCAGATATAGTAGTCTATGGGTTAACAATGTTAAGCCCTGGTCACATAGGACCCCGGAAGCAACACGATTCACCCCGACTCTTTGTTAATTCACAATTAACTGCCTCAGAACAACGAGTCGGGGTGAATCGTGTTGCTTCCGGGGTCCTATGTGACCGGGGCTTTACTAGAATTCACCTCCTTTCTGCTCGGATTAATGCATGCATGTAGAATAAGAAGAAGAAAAGAAAATGTGGTTCCAATGACAGAGAAGGAGACGACTCACAAAGCAATGTTCGTGATTGTCACGTTTCAAATGACATTCTATGAAATTTAATTTCCGTCTCAAATGTGATATTACAGGCTCCGTGTATTTATTCATCCATAACATGGCCAATTTGAAAACTCCTCGTCGAGATGTTTACCGGCGTTTCAAGTTTCTTAAAGTCAAATACTGAAAGGACACTTTCGAATAATGTGATACACCGAGTGGTCTGACAAGAGGCAGACAAAACGGACATAAATTATGTCACTCCTTTGTTTGCCAAAGGGATTTTCCAGATTGTACTTTAGTGGTAGTGCTTCTTACTCTAATTCAATCATTTCAGTTCAAATTTAATGCATACTAGCAATTAGGTAGTAGATTTGCGGCTTACCGTATATCAGGTAAAAACATTTAAATTACAAAACGATATATATATGTAATATTTGAAAAAAGTATGATATACATGGTGAATAAAAGATAATTAAATTATTATTTTTCTCACTTATTCATCAGCTGGTTATTAAGAAATGAGTACGCAAGAGTGAGAACAGGACAAAGGCAATGGAACATGTCACAGGGGTCCAATTTTGCTATGAAAATATTTTCCGGCTGAAGACAATACGAAGTAATCTATTTCCGTAAAACTAAGTCGAACGCCAATTCGATGTTCAATTGTTATTCATTTGGTACCGGCTTGTGATTATTGTGTCAGCACAGTGCAATACATGACGTACGGATCCGTTATCCCATGACCAATCTATTTTACGAAAATAGTTTGCACTTGAATTATTGCTTAATATGGCATGATTCCAATATCCGCCACATCAACGTGTATATGGTTTATCATTAGCTTTTCAAGATGTACAATTAGTTTTAAATCTGCTCAAGATAAATTACACGGGGTGTTTTTCAAAAAAGAATTATAAATAAGGAATGAACACTTCACTACAAAAGGGGTGGGCAAAAGTTAAACCCAACCAATTGATGGGTAATTTTTTCATCTCATTTGCTAAGCAAAATTTGCCATATTATGAAGCTTTTGTCAACTTAACGTACTGTTGGGCAAGATATTGCTCAACTACCTGGTAAGTTAGAAATATTGCACTACAGATAAGGGAACGAATACACAACAGTTGGTTGGGTTGACTCTTCACCAAACCCTCTTTTCAGTGCAAGGATCTTCGCCACGGGATGATATATGAACGATAATATCACGAGTGAAGACGATGTCGCTATACTTGGGCGAAAGGCCTCATGCGCTTAATGAGCCTTCATATTAGCCATTACAGAGCTCATTTGTGCTGCAGATAACCATTAAATAGTGCACTCTCATGGAAAAGCAATATCTTGTTAATCCAATGATGTAGATGGCAGCTGTTTTTGCTGTAAAGAAAATGTTGTTGTTCCTTTACACACATTTGTTACTTAAAACACCGCCCGATTCGTATTACCAATGTAAATATACAAGATTACCCCCATTTTGTGCGTATGTGTTAGGATGTCATACTGGCAAACTGGTAAACAAAAATTCATAATAATTAATGTAGTTCAATAATCAAATTAGGCCAATTTAATTTATGTGCATGCAAGCAGAATTCGATTTTTTCACGAACCGTACATAAAATATCGTTTTCATTAAACACAGCACAAATAAGCGCAACAACGGGAAACACTCTGTAATATATGGGAGCGTCGTGGTGTAGTGGATCGGACTCTCGCCTCTTAACTAGAGGGTCGGTGGTTCGAATCTCTCCCAGGGCGTTAATTTCCTTCAGCAAGAAATTTACCCATAGTGTGCTGCACTCAACCCAGATGAGGTGAATGGGTACCTGGCACGAATCCATGCCAAGTGCGCTGGTGGCTGCCGGGCTAAAGCCAGGGTAATAAATGCAAAGCGCCTTGAGCACTCAGCAATGAGAGTGGATACGTGCGCTATATAAATTGCATATATTATTATTACTATTATTATTATTATTATTATTATTATTATTATTATTATTATGTAATGTATTAAATGCCCTGTGTATCATTGTTTCTATGAAAAATATGCCCAACGACAATATTCAAAATTATATTCTAATTATTCGTCCTATATATTAACATCGTTATTCATTTGAATTTTCTATAAGAACATAATGTTCCGGTCGATGCGCGCAGATATGATACTTAAGTCCTTGTCTTTACAATATTCTTAAACTATCAGATGCAATATCCGTATTGACAGCGTCAGTCAAGCATATACCCCATGTATTTCTGCGCAATGGAACAATATGATAAATTAAATTTACGCTGGTCATTGTCAACGTTCGCTGTCTTCAAACACTGTTAAGGAATTTGGCCTTTGTTCAATGAACTCGCTTCTGTATTTAAATGGATTTATTCTGGTATAAACGCCACAAATTTCCCTTATTGATTAGATTTACCGAGCACATGTTATTTATCCAAGAGCAGATGCAACGGCAGCACGTCATTCTTTAATCTCATCTAGGTTATTCTGAAATTTTCGGGGAAAGAAAAGGCGGCAGCCCTTAGCCAACATCAAGCATACTAATGAGCATTTTATACCCAAGGCTACGTGTATTTATTACGGCTCTCTCTCTCTCCAGCGAAACATTTTGATACGCCTTGACCTTTTCCCATTAGATTACATGCGATATTTCAGAAACGAGCTGTTTTTAAAGTCAGATGATATACCCTTGGCATGCAAAGATACTTTCAGGGAGAGATAAAAACCCATATCTTGTTGCAATATGGGATTTTAACATCAACATCACGTTTTGATATACGCGGAGGTGAATAAAATGAGAGACCATCCCACCCCAACACAGATGGGGATAGAGAAAGTGACCGGGGAGGTGCTTCACCAAGTCGTTCTTAAAGTTACGCACAACTTTACGTTCGACTGGTATCAATTCTTGCGCTGAATGCGCGCACTATTATGAATTATTATGCACAAGAAGGGGTACCAGTCGAACGTAAAGTCGTGCGTAAAGTCTCTCTTATCTTGGTGATACACCTCCCAGGAGAGAAACATGACGTAATGGGCACGAGCCTGAAGAAAGAAGAACGAGAACAAAAAAGTTAGCAACAAATTATGAAAAATGATATATACATGTTTTTCAATTTGAATAATTGTAAGAAAAAAAGAGGCGAGTAGGGAAGTTATCTTTTCAATATTAAAATTGACTAATAGAAAATATCACCTTATTATATCTAAGGGGTTGTGGAAATGTTAGAGAACTACACGAGCCGTTTTTTTTTTTTTTTTTTTTTTTTTTTTT
>BQKZ01000203.1:72857-84003 GCA_036244855.1 Temnopleurus reevesii | reverse complement strand
CCCCTCCTCTCTCCCCCATCCTTTCAAAAAAGCAAAACAATATGTCAGGTATTTTATTCATTTAATAATCTCTGAAACAATATACATAACTTACCTTCGGTTTATTTATTTTCACAATTTTATCGGCGATATATTCCTTAAATTTCTTTGTGTAACTATATCAATCAACCTATATCTTAGCATTACGCTCTCAAACATTTAAAGGTTTTCTTCGAGTAATTATATTTTTGGAAAAGAATGTTTCGTTTCCAAAAGTGTTATTTTTGAAAAATATTGTCGGTGGGTATGATTTTTGTCGGAAATCTTTGCTTAGTTATGACTAAATTTTAGATTAAAATCAAATTAAACTATTCAGGCTGTAACTCACAAAGGCCTCAGACATTCTCCGAACTTGAAACACAGTCATGACAAAGATATCGTCCTATAATCGATAATATTAGATAGCCACTGTTTAACGATTGAAGACCTCAGAAAATGCTTATCCATGCATTTGAGACATGGGAAAATGTTTTCATGTAGATATGTATGACCATCAATTAAATGTATGCTCATTGGCGTTGAATTCCGCGATGTACGCTACTAATGGCACAATTATAAAAAAATAAGATTATCATTCTCAGAGGTCTTATCTGTGAAGACAATGCTTGTTAGATCAACAAAAGCTATTGGACTAGGTGCGATTTTGTAAAGTGTACGACTGATGATTTCGTAGAATGTGCTTTTGCGCAATATTTACCATCGATGCATGGATGTATGTGGATGTGTTTGTTTGGTGTATAGTAGGGTTGTCAATAACTTAATAATTCTACACTCAATAAAAAAGAAACCGCATCAACCATGTCAACTGAAAATCAACCTAGTTTGAGTCAAGCTAAGACAAAAATGAATTACTGATTTTCCTTTTGCACCTTGCAAACAATACGAAATTTAAATCGCAATATGAATATTTTGTTGGTTAGTTAGAACCACGGAACGCGGGCTAATGAAATCTGTATAAAAATATTCGGCAAGGCACGCCTATAATTGCCTGGATAATGGCTCAGACTACCCTCTTAACAAGGTATTCAAGGTGCGAACAGGGACCCGTAAATCAATTTAAAGGCCGAGACACACCTTTGCGTTTTCAGCCTACGTTGGCCGAGCGTTTTTGGAAATGAAAAAAAAACGCTCCATGGACGCACAGCATACGCGGATCAGACGGTGGACTGACATTCGGCTTGGGCTCAACGAGCGTACGTCGAGCATCAGTCCACGGGCTAACCTGCATCTTTGTGCGTCAAGGGAGCGTTTTTAGTGTCTAAAAACGCCGGGCCGACGCATGCTAAAAAGTAAAGGTGTAAGTCGGCCATAATTCAGGAAGAGTGGCGGATGAAAACATGTTGAGCTGTTGTTGGCACGAGATATTGATGTCCCCAGTGGGCCGAAAGAATCGGGCTCGTGAAACTGATCAACTGTAGATCGAAGACTATGCGGGAATCAAGTAGGCCATTAACCTTGCATTTCATCAATTAGATGTCAACAACACCCTGGAGGGATGGAATATGGACAAACGACGCGCAATCATCACCCCGTTCAGACTAGTCTAATGTGAGTAGGACGTGCGGTATTGTTAAATTGCTGACATCAAACGATGGTGCACATTCTACACATTATTTGTGTTCTTAGCTACTGGTTCTGCTGAACATTCTTGGCCATTTGGTACTAGATGTGATGATGACTGCGTTGAGTCTCTGTTTAGTACGCAGACGAAATCTTTGTAAGATATACAGTTGTGCTTTGTTTCAAAGGTAGTGCATGTGTGTTACGATTTCCATTATCACAAAAATGTTTTCAAGATAAATATGTATAGGAAAGTGACTTAAAAAAAAAAACACGCAAACAAAAAACACTCTAGACCCTGCCCCTGGTAGAGTAGCTACTGAAGTGAGTTCCCCCTAACAAAGCTTAAACGTTCATAATAATAAAAAGAATGTCACGGTTCTCAATATTCTTCTTCAATCAAAGTACCGACTATATTGTCAGAATTCACGATAGGCTCATTCATCTATTTCTATCATTTATCTCAACAAATGATTAAAGTAACACTTTGGTGCGACTACAGCTGCTATTTCAAGAGGTAATAAATAGGTTTCCGAAATTAGTGGACGGATATTGTGGACGGTAGAAAACGGGTGCGCATATGATGTGCGCAGTGAATGACAAGTGCGCAACTGATATGCGCATTATTTGTTGCGCACATCAGATGCTCACTAGTTTTCTAACGAATACCCGCGATTATCTACTGTGAACGGGGTGTCTCGTTGGGCGATTTCGTAACACCTTTATGTATCAACAAGCTTCGATGTCCGTCTGTATAATCACCAGAGCCTAAACATTGACGGTGTGTGGGTCGATCCTAATGTAATCACAATTTTTCATCTTCCAAATACGAGCTGATGATGGAAGATGAGGGATGGATGTTTGGGCTTCCTTGTCGCGTAGGAGAAGATGATTAGTCGGAAAGATTGGATGCGGATATTGAGCTCAGACAGGAGCTCGGGAGTTAAAGCCCCGGTCACATAGGCCCCCGGAAGCAATACGATTCACCCTGACTCGTTGTTCTAACGCAGTTAACTGTGAATTAACAAAGAGTCGGGCGGGGTGAATCGTATCGCTTCCGGGGTCCTATGTGACCGGGGCTTTAGTCTTCTTTCAATTTCACTTGGAGAAAAGGGAAAGAAAAACTACGACACGGTGGCGAAAAAGGGATGTTTTTATTCAAAAGTTTTATCTTATCATCACTGGAACTAAATTATAACAAACTGATGTTTTCCCTGGCCAGAAAGGTTTTAACACTTCTTAACGACCGATACAAATATCAGTATAGAAATGGTATAATATTCCGTATCGAGCAAGCATTAATTATTATTTATATTTTAACATGGAATTTCATATACTCGATGCTTTTAAAGTCTCATGGTTGAAGTAATGGTGTCGCTGGAAAAGAAAAATCTTTGCTTTCAAGCAAAAGGAACTGACATTTATATTTTAGGTTGGAATTTATTCATTTGAACGCCCTCGACATATACAGCCAGCATTTTGTTCTGATTACATTTTTTCATTGTGTTATGTCAAACAAATTGTTGAATTGATGGGGTTACGATTGACGTTTTATCAAGTAATAATAATTTTTCTTATACTCCTTCCTCACATCTGATATGATATTAACGTCGTCCATTTATCTTTCTGACGTATTTTTCTTGCATTTTCTTTTAAAGGTTTACTATTATGAAAATACAAGTTGATATACCATTATCAATACCATTTTCAGTTCCATATATTTTATAATATTTTTTTTTTTCATTTTTATGTTGGCTTAGTAGGGAACGCCCCTAAAAATTTCTTTCAAATGTCAATCCTGTTGTGACATCACAAGAGTCAAGTTTGTTCACCTTGCTAGATCATGTTTCAGAGCTGGTTCTGTAAATAACAAAAGGAAATATGTGGATCAATGCAGGGATTTCAATTCAGGTGATTGCGCATTCCAATTCTCTTTCATTGATCCACATATTTCCTATTGTAACCAGCTCTGATATATGATGTAGCAAGGTGAACATAATTGACTCTTGTGATGTCACAACAGGATTGACATTTGAAAGAAATTTTTAGGGGCGTTCCATACTAAGCCAACATTAAATGGAAGAAAATAATATTATTAAATATATGAACACATTTTGACTCTCTTTCACTGAAAAGGGTATTGATAATGGTATAATCCATCAATACAGATCAATTTGTATTTTCATAATAGTACCCCTTTAAAGATGTATTTTGTATCAGCATATTAATTAGTATGGTGTTATCCTATGACGAACAGGGGGCTGTAACATAAAGAGATGCAATTAATTTTGCAATTAATTGCATCTCTGTAGAACAACAATTGACATAGACTGTAATATTAAGTGCATCTCTTTATGTTACAAGCCCCAGGTCTTATCATTCTTGAAAAGCTACTCTCTAAATTTCTTTATCCTATGGATTTTCAATTATGAGAAGAGAATTTCTGATCCAGCTTGGATTGGTCCTGACTACAATCTTTAAAACTGATTTTGTTTAATCCTTTGGTAATTTAGAGAGCACGACAAGATATGTTGTGTTCTTTGTTAGTAGTCATGGTAATTTGTACTCAAGCATAAGATGAAAAAGTAATTACATCAATCGGGTAGAGGCATAAACAATTTCGAATTTTCAACTACTTTTTAGAATGATGCATCTGATTGGATAGATAAATGAATGAATGAATAAATAGATGAATAAGTAAATTAATAGATCAATCACGCTATTATCTTACCCTGAATTTAGAAACATTTGATGTTTTCCGCGACCAAGATCGAGCAGATGTTACATTTCTGTTCTGCGAAGGAGAATTAGTAGGCACGAATTCATCAATTTGCAAAAACCAATGCTAATGTGGGCACAACAGAATCCAGCGCTTGAAGTTTGATAAATCATGCATTGAGGAGGATAATACGTCATCTGCCGGCGACTTAATCGTGTTTCCAAGCCACCTCCGCCTATGTACATTGCGAATTTATTCATGCTTTTTGACACTACTGAAATTTGACCCAAACAAGTAATTGAGTTAAGTTTAGCGGGTTACCTGAGAAGATGGCTAAGCGTTGTATTGCACGAGATGAAAATATACGTCAACTATGTATATCTAAAAAAAAAAATAGGGGAGGTCAATAAATATTTGAATTGATCTCTCCGTGTCGTCCCTACGCGCTCTGGGCTTTAGCAGTGGAGCTGACTGTAGCGCGCTGCATTTCAAGGAAGCACATCGTGCCAGGTGGCCATTCAACAAACCAGCGTCGAGTGCAGCACAACGTGCATGATTTTGTTTTTGTTTTGCTCAATGAAATTAAATTTATGGTTGAGGTTCGAACTTACGACCCTCTAGTTGAAATGCGATGATCAGAACCACGTGTCGCTTGGTGGTCTTTAATAAATGATTATGAGTGTAATAGACAGAACAGTTCATGGAATGAGACAGGGATGATTAATTCAACGGTCGGAATCCGAGTTGAATGGATCATTTCATCTTTCAAAGGGTAAACGATGTCTGTTCATTGCGAGTATAAGACATCCATTATTTATTATATATCACACCTAATCCTATAGCTCATGAAACTTTAAAAAAAAAAAAAACTTCTAATGACATAGCTAGGATCTATTGTCCCGTAAACCTGGGGGCAATTTCATGAAAATTAGTCGGTGCGACAAGGGCCCATATTCCGACATTTACTATAGCAACAGTCAGTGACAGTGGTTTTAAGCCAATCAGAATCAAGGATCTCACTGGATTTGTCCTCGCTGACTAATTTTAGTGCTGACAAAGTTTCATGAAATGGCATCCAGTAGTTCGCTTTCGAAATTGGTGGAGAGAGGCTTGTGGACGGTAGAAAACGAGTGCGCATCTGATATGCGCATCACATGTAAATAACAAGAGTACCACTGATGCATGTACGCATCTTTATTGCATGATAAAGTCTTTAAAATTAAATGTAAAAAAGTGAAAAAAGTGAGATGGAATGGCAAAAATTAACTACTCAATAGAAAAAGAACCGACCAATGCATATACGTAAAGGGTAAAGGGTAAAGACCTTGTCACACATATAAGCCTACGAGTATATAAATGAACACACTTTTGTCTTTTTTCTTCAAAATATTGTTATTGTATATAAACATATACAAACTCACACCCACACCCACACAGTTACTATATTTCAATGCCATTTCGTAAACGTTTAATTTCTTTTTCAACTTCGATTTGAAACTCCTAATCAATGGGCCTGATATTCAAGTACATAGCCTCTGAAGAAAAAGGAAAAGAGGTACGATAAATTGTATCGACAGAATCCCTTTCATTCTGTGTATACGCTCCTCTTTAACAATTTGTCGCAATTCATTTACTTTCCATATTCTTTCCCTTCTTCATTCCAAGCTAATTTCATCAAACAATACTAGCTCATATTATTATTGAATTATACATTATTCAATATGTTGTTTGCGTAGAATTTCAGTTCGAAAATAAACCGCACATGATGAATATACCATTTGCTATTTCGCACTGATAGACGTGTTTAGTCAGTTGATGAAACATTTTCCCGCGCTGAAATGAAATTGAATTATCAGTGAATGGAAAAGAAAAGAAAACACTTTAGAGAAGCAAATGTCTCAGTCTAAAGATGTATTTTTTAAAGGTAGAAAACTACATTTGCACACATTACGGTTATGCTTACAACTTGTTGTGTACCTCGGATGTGCCAAAATAATAACCTCTATGAAGTATTTTGGTCCAATGTAGTCCAGAATATTTAATTCAAATAAAAATCTATTATATCATAATTCATCTTGACACCAACGGTATCGCGATACTCCTGGCGTATTAAAAAAAAACACACACACACACACACACACACAACACTGTAAGAGCACATACAGTGTGCACTTCAATACACTGCCACACCATGCGGAATACGTACTGAGAGAGACTCTTGCGCTATTGGTCAACGAGGCGTCAACGGCTGTTTTGAAATTTGAACACATGGTCCATTAATTCGAGTTCCGAATAAAAGAATTATCATTGGAATAACTATAAATGCGCTTATCATGACCAATCTTTGTGCTTAATTGATTGGTGATAAGTTCTAACATTTAGTACTCTTCAACAGAACACAACAATCTTGGAAAGTCAAATTTTAGGCTGAAAAAAAAAGTATTCTATATACCTTTAAGACTGGTAGACTCCTGCCCGTTATTAGTCGGTGCATTTCTCGAATTTCCATAATTCATGTTTTTCTAATAAACTTACTTTAATATGCATTACGGAACCCTCAAAAGGTTTTATAGCCCAGCAACTAACGATATGAATAAACAATATCTACAGATCTATGAATGGATCAAGACGTCAAATTAAACCCTTTCAAAGAGTATTTTCAATTTAATGTCATAGAATCATAGAGTCACATAAACCTTTACGCATTCAATAACTTGGTCTTCTGCAATTTTCTTTCATCATTTTGCTTAAACATCGGCAATATATGGTGTATAATTAGATAGCCGTGCTATTTTGATAAATTGAGCATTAATATAAAAACAACAATTGTATGGAAATATTCCGCCTTCTCCCTAATAGAGTTCCAAGTCGGTATGAAACTTCAAAATTCATTACGATACACACTTTTATCATATTACAGCATTATCTGAATACACTGAATATTGTGTGACCTCAAAATATTTATTTCTGGTGACATATTAATTTGATGACATTTTCGGTTCTTCCTCATGAAATTTGTTTTCGTTGAATGATTCTTCTCTGCTGCCATAGCTGTACTGATTTATTAGACAGAATTTCGACGGTTTTTTCAAATGTCAGGAAAGAACGGACTATATAGATTTTTTGAAAAATATTAATATTTTCAACAGAATTCGCCAATCTACAAAGTGAAAGGAAAGATATAGCAGAAAGGATTGCTAAAATCATCAAGCAGATATTTTCTCCATATTAAATGACGTCATTATGTCTGAAACCTGACGGACTCGTCAAATTCGGGAGCAATTATCAAAAGTCATCCTTAGAAACAAATTTCTTTCAATATCAAAGTTGAATAGATTCTCTATATAGGTTAGTGGATATGAGATCGGCGGAGCCTTTATAGACCAAACCTAGCTCAATCCATTAAACCAAGTTTGGCCATACACTCTCCATCAGGAGATGTCGCTTGGAGCTTCTTTTGATGATGCTGATGAAAAACTTTACGGTCCCTATGTATACAAGTGGGCTGAATATTGGTTATTCGGATATAGGTTAATATAAACAAGCTTACAGGCACGCCGACTGATAACAAAAATGAGACGATGTCCATGATGAATGTGCAAAATGGGGGTCCCATATAATAAATATGTTCGTATACGTGCTGTAAAGAAGAAGCACAGCGAAAAAAGGAGGTGACGATTTAACCAGTCATGTTTCTAGAATTGCACTTTAGTTTAAACGGGGAGAGGTGGGGCGCAAGAAATGGTGCAAAGATTTACTCCAACATAAACAGTCATAACCAAAATATAGAAAAAAGAAAGAAAGAAATAAAGAAAGAAAACATGGCTTTTACTTACTTAGTTTTTGGTATCGTTTTCCTCCATATTGTTTATTGCCCAAATATATTGTCAGGCTCACACACACACAGGCACACAAACACGCACAGACATGAATGAATACGAGTGTTGAAATTTAATTCTGAAAACTAAAAAAAAATTGCTAGTTATAAGTTCTATAACTCATTCAATAATTCAACTAGAAATGACATTTACTAAACTCTCATAAGTAATAAAGAATTTACTAAAAAGCTATCCCCTTCATTAATGTCTTTAAATTTTCTTCTGGAACTTTGGGATTTTTCTTTCAATTAGTCTGATTGATTTAATTTACAGAACGGTTTGGCTTGTGATATCTAAGAGAGATAGAAAGAGAGAGAAATTTTCATTGATATGCATCGTGCAACGCATAGAATACTTGTCAAATATTGACTGTGTGGATATCCAGATTTCAAGAAACGCAGTACAACTCCCTGCTATAACAAACCTGTCTAAAGGCTTACTTACACATTTGCATTTATGGCCAACTACTGCTCGGCGAAAATAACGATAACGAGAAACGGAGCGAAGACGCTGACCGACGTTTAGGTCGTCGCGTAGAGCGCGCGACCTACACAGAACTTAAGGGCCGGGCACACCAAACACGGCATAATGTAACGGCACGGTTTATACGCAGTATCTTGGTTGTCATTGGCCAGCGCGCTCCTCCGCGCAGAGGATGTTCAACAATTGGCCAATCACAGGGTAGACATCGCGTAAAAACTGTGCCTTGATGCCGTGTCGTGTTTGATGTGCTCGGGCCTTTAGTGTCGTCTTTTGCCTTCTTCGTATTTGGCATTTCTGCTTTGACGGGGCGGCATGAGCGCTGGGCGTACAAGGGCTACTAACATAGGTTACTAAGGCGGTGAGCTAGCCTTTATAAAAACAAATGACTGGAATGAATGTATTCGTAAGGTAAAATTTGTATGCATTCGCCGCATTTGATATTGGATATATTCAATTCACGGAATGCAGAATTATGAAACTGAAATTACATGGAAAAAAGAGGATGATTTAAAAATCTGTACAAGGCCATTTCTAAGCCATGTGCTGCTGTAAACTTTTGAATCTTGTGGCGATGAATACTTACGTTGGGAGAGAAACTAGGCTATGCCGAAGATTCGTCGGTATTATTAATAAGAAAAAATTATTAAAGGCATGACCTATTTCATTTTCTAAATCAACATTCCTGGGGAGGGTCATATTAATTACATGCAAATGCTGTTAGTCGGTATTGAACTAAAGTCTGAAAAATGTAAAAGTTTGAAAATACTTGTTTTTAAGACGATGATCTCCTGCAACAGATTAAACGGGTGATTGATTAAAGAGAACATGGTTCTAAAAAGATAAGGCAACAACTAGCCAGGGTAATAATATGTTAAACGGTATCAAGTGCACTCGAGTATTATGCATATCAATTGAGCAATACAGATGGACCAATCATCAAACTTTTGCAAAATAAAAGTGTCGAATTGAGATCCTTTGGTCAAATACACAAATACAGTTGGTATAAATTGCTAGCCGAGCTTAAAGCAAACAAACATTAGTATTTATGAAGAGTATATTACATCAATCAATGGATATAGAAATGAATCGAATAAAAAAGGCTATGCGAAAGCTAAAAGTTTACGGATCGTTCCCTCCGGACATCAATAGAAAAACAAAGGTATGGTAATGCGTGTCATAAAAAATCGATTGCAACGCAATCTCAATCTGTATACACTTTAAAACCATTTAAACATTCGCTTTGACGAGAAACCGAATACTGAATTATCAAGAGATGTTTTCGGGGGAGGAAATTTCCTCTCTAGAATGAGGGTAACGGGAAAATAAATGACATTACGTACGACCATGTGATACATCCGAAAAACGTCTCAATGCTCATTTTTATGCATCGAATCCCGAGCGAGGTACGCTTCCAGATTGAATTCTGCCCGTTTCGACAAAGAAAATAATCTAAAATAGATCTGGAAGTGAGGGAAAATATACGTCTTTAAACGAAATAGAATATTAAAACGTACCTCGAAAATGAGAAATGACGACAAAGATTTGTATAATGCCAGTAAAATCTAATCATTTTTTTTCTTTGTTGCCTTGATATCGTAGTTTTGAACCACCTAATAGTGGTAATTGAAAAAATAAATAATCAACTTAGAGGCCTTGAATATGTTGTTTCCTTAATTCCCTCAGTTTCGATATGAACAATCATTCAGGATCGGGTCATAGGAAATCATGTATTCATCAGATAAGAACCAGATTAAGATTTACTGGGAAATTGAAAAAGAAGAACGTGATGATAAAAAGGCTGATTATAAAATTGCAACGCTCTCAATCATGACATCCACTTGCATTCATATTTGGTTTCTCGTCATTTTTTTTTACAGAAATGAGTCATGGATAAACCAGTAGTCCACGTCTCGTACGAACTGGGGTCCCTCAAGGGTATATTTTTTCCGTAGCTCTTTAATGTGTGCATTAGCGAGCAACCTTGCCCAAAAAATTGGCAGCTAAGCTTTCAGACAAGAAACAAATTCCTTGATGATGACCACATCCTTCACATGATCTTGGAATATCTCAAGACCTAGCTGGTCAATGTCTCCAATCACGTCTCCTGTATGGCTCTTTGCTATTTCGGAAAAAAATCATGTGAATACTTCTTGGGACTTTAGAAACCATGTCATGCGTATGTGGTGCAGATAATCTGACTGATTCATACCATGTATTGATAGATACCATGTGCACCAACCACCTGATGGAATGGCCAAATTCTCAACCAAAGGAATGCTAGTCTCCAATGACTCAACCTACCGTATTATCTCGACCATAAGCACCGTTCAACATAACTCTCTTGACAAGCGCCCTCTCTGGTACAAAATGATGAAGTGAATGAATAGTGATAAGATAATCTTAATTACAATGACCTTTCTACTTTTATACATATTCATGATTTGTAATTATATCAATAGAGATAAAG
>BQKZ01000203.1:2574-33753 GCA_036244855.1 Temnopleurus reevesii | reverse complement strand
ATGCTTTGGCGTTCTTTATTTTTGGGGTCATCACACTCGTCTACAAGAGCTCTGTGTCCCTTGCTAGTAAGAGCGTGTATTCTCCGAAATGGAAGCCCTATGGTCTGTGCGTACGACAACTTTTTATGTGTATTATTCGGTGAGTGAGCCCTCTTCGCTACGCTCTTTGGTCTTGCATACACATGATATATGGGGTGCTATATTCGAACGCCCAATCCATGGTTCATTTTATTTATAACTTACCCTACGCAATCCAAATGTTGTGTAAGCAATTACCCCCCATTAATTGATATCTGTCAAATTAAAAGAGTCCCCTTTTTTTATTTCGAAATACTTATTCAAAACAAGTATAAAGCATTAAGTCATGGAAATTGAAAGTCATGATGTATTGGATTGTTTTTATGTCAACTCCAGAAACGATGAATCATTTCTATCTTAAAACCATGATTCTCATATAATGAGAAGAAACACTTTGGGTGAGAAAGATTTAACGTCCAATAAGATAGGTTTTGCTTATATTTTCAGACCAATTTATCATTTCAATCAATATCAAATTAAAGGAGTCCCCTTTTCATTTCGAAATACTTATTTAAAACAAGTATAAAGCATTAAGTCATGGAAATTGAAAGCCATGATGTATTGGATTGTTTTTATGTCCACTCCAGAAACGATGAATCATTTCATCTTAAAACCATGATTCTGATATAATGAGAAGAAATACTTTGGGTGAGATAGATTTTACGTCCAATAAGATAGGTTTTGCTTATATTTTCAGACCAATTTATCATTTCAATCAATATCAAATTAAAGGAGTCCCCTTTTCATTTTGAAATACTTATTTAAAACAAGTATAAAGCATTAAGTCATGGAAATTGAAAGCCATGATGTATTGGATTGTTTTTATGTCCACTCCAGAAACGATGAATCATTTCATCTTAAAACCATGATTCTGATATAATGAGAAGAAATACTTTGGGTGAGACAGATTTGACGTCCAATAAGATAGGTTATGCTTATACTTTCAGACCAATTTATTATTTCAATCAATATGGGAACTTCCCTTTTGTTTTTATCTTTAAAAAAGCATAGATAATGGTGATAAACTCGACAAACATCATTTACACAATTCTTGGTACATGGTGCTTACAAAAATGCCCTGGGAACTCTTCAAAAGTAACATTTCTATGTGTCAACAAATGGGATCATGTTGATTTAAGATACAAACTACCGTGGCCAGATAGCTACTAGATAGTACCTGTAATTTTTTTAACTGGACTTTTCTCTGTTAAAGTTAAGTAGGGGGCATTTTTTTGGTGCGTCTATATTTTCAGGTTTCTCGGGTCCATGCAGGCACTCTTATCAGAAGGGACATGATTTTGAAAAAAAAACATTCATAATATCTAGATGTACATATATAAGACATTTTCTCCCCTCTTCATTCTGAAAATGAGAACAAGTGTCTCCATTGTTTAGTGAATTAAACGAGAAGCTATTTCATTTTGAGAATAATGCTTCACGGTACAACGAGTTATCTTTCTTGGAAATGTGAGTGGTCCTGAAAAGGACCTACCCACTCTCGACGTTTCGAGAAATCTCTTGAAAACGATGAGAACATGCTCATCGAAACGTCGAGAGTGGGTAGGTCCTTTTCAGGACCACTCACATCTCCAAGAAAGATAACTCGTTGTACCGTGAAGCATTATTCTCATCATTCGTCCACGAGTGAAACCTTCAAACAATATATTTTATTTTGTAAGCATGAAGCTATTGTGACGACTTTAATGAAGTTGTTTACTTTGTCCCACTCCTTTTTCTCTCGGTTCAGAGTTGAGTGTATTGTAATTAGCTTGGAATATGAGTGTTAAGCTATTTTCTCTCAAAAATTAGTTAAAACACTTGCATCTTTTTTGACTTTTGGTGATTGAGTTTTCAAACGCGTTTATATTTGAGGACAATTTAATAAACGCAACCGTGTTTCTGAACTAAACGCATTTCAAAACTCAATCATAGGACCGTATAAACACGACCTTTGTAGGATATGCTGGGATAGTGTTAAATGTACTTGCATCAACGATCGGTCATTGTCCATAAATCATATAGTTTTCATTACCAACAGGACAATTTGGGATCACCTACAAATCATATTAATACCAAGCTCGAGTTGGATGGTAATTTTGCTTGATGTACAGCGCGCTCCATGAAATAGGTTTATTAAACATCTTAAAATGCCAATCCTGACTGGAATTCGTTTAATCCATACCCTAAGCGTAGCCGGTCGTGCCCTCTCTAGAAATGAAATTCCCGTAAACGATAGCCGTTTTCATTTGATTCTCAAGGAAACGATAATCCAGTAATTCCCGGCGGCTGAATACTTAACCTCGTTGCGGGAGCTTGAAGCTGGGCTTAATAATGTCATATCATTTAGGAATTATGGGTTGAGTAAAATAGTATCAGGGGAAATTGGTCTTTTCATGACCATTAAAATAGTGGGATGCCTAAGACCACGTTCAAACCTAGTTTTCAAAGTGTCTTCCACTAAACTAGTTTCGAAGGCCGGGTTGGCTTTTGAAACTTCAGGAGGGCGTCTCATGAAGTTTTGTCGAAGCGACAAGCGGTCATTCTCCGACAGCTACCATAGCAACAGTCAAAGATAGCGCTCTTCATCCAATCAAAAGCAAGGATTTAGTCAGCGCTGACTAATTGTCGATGCAAAATAAATCATGAAACACCCTCCAGACTAGAGATTAGAGATTATAGAGAGGCTGGTCTGATTAGAGATCCGCAAATTATCAAATTTCAAGTTCTCTCCAAGTCCACTTCAAGTCCACGTTTCTATAAAGGTTGGTTCAAATAGTTAAAATACTTCCCGCGCAATCTTCCCGCAGCGTGTTTATTAACCCTTTGACTACTGGAACCGGGTAGTCCCTATACAAACTGTATGGGTATGACAGAATTCAATAGTCAATTGGTTAAATGTGTAGATTTCTTTATTTCCGTAATGTCCCTGCATACCGCGGGTAATGCACAGCGGAAACAGTCAGATGCTTGACAAATTCAAAGTGAAACTTGCATCTTATTGCCGCTTTACATTCAAACGACTGCCTGAAGTGGTCTAAAAAGTCTCTCGAAATGCATTTCCAAACCAGTTTCATGACAGTTTGTCCCTTTAGTCAAACTATATTCTGTTAAACTGGTTTACGTTAAAGTGGTTTAAACCCGTATATCTGAACGGGATCGTAATGGTGCGTACCCAGTTAATGAGCTTAAATGTTTCATGGAATTTTCGTTGTCAAATATCATGCACGGACTGTTGTCTCATGCACATTTCAAATAAGGTATACGAGTGCGCACGACCAGCAGAATTTCAGTTCAAGAAAAGGATAGGATTTATGCTAAAAGAAATCTGGGAGAAAACGAGGGGGGGGGGGTGGCTGGTGAAATAATATGCAAAAGTGCATCTTATGGGGATCTAGCGGAATTAAGGAGAAAGGGTTGTCGAGGAAAACGAAGAGCGAATGTTTGAAATCTGATGTACATGATGTAGGCTACACATTGTTCGTGAGAGGAATACATATCGAGTGATGAAATGAAAACTGCATTTGCGTTGGACAATGTAATCGCAGGACCTCAATACTAATTAAGTTAACTTTCTGTGAATCAAATATTTATGAAAAATGTAAAGATCCGTGCACAAAATGCAAAATGGTAATTTAAAGAAACAATGGAATAAAGATATTGTAATTAGTTTTGTGGCTTCCTCGCTGCATCATTCTTTTTCCAAAGATCTGTATGTTTTCATCAAATATCTTGATGGGAATTTATATGTGAAATGAAATCAAAACTAGCAACTCACTTAATGCTCCAGAGAGATGATAACAAACCCATGTTGAACGAATATCATTAGTCAAATAACAAGGGCGCGTTACAAGTAACAGACATTAAGACTATTATAGCATTCAGGGTTAACAGTTAAGTCCTCTGGCTCGGACCACACATTGAAATGAATATGATAATGAAACCCTTTTGTTCAAGTTCTGTTTTACAGAAATGTTCATCAAGCTTTTCAATAAATGACATCTTAATCCGAAGAAAAAAACGGACCGACATTTAAATGCTTAAACCATCTTAATCGATTTGAGTTGGATTTCAAATCAAATCCTAAAATTTGAAAAACTGGCGAAAAAATACAAGTTCTGAATATCCTTGTGAATAAGATTTCATCTTCAAAACAGTTTGTCTTAATTTGACTTCAGGCAGGTGACCAAATAATACCAGTATTTTGTTTAAAAAAATATATTGTCAGGAAGTTGGCGAAAGGCCACGGTCTTAGCCTCCCCCCCCCCAAAAAAAAAGAACGAAATAAGATGAATAAAGTAAACGAATAGATGCTTGAATGTCCTGATCCGACCGAATCCCACCGTTTTTGTGTTTTTGTTGTTTTCATTGTTCTTTTCACACTCAAATAAGAAAGAAGCACAGCCAAGTGATAATGATTTAAACTATTTTAATTAACGCCTGAATTCTTAATTTTGCCACTTTTGTTCATAAAATGTAAAGAAGAAAATAACAGAAGACAGATCCGACCAGACCGACGCTGTTTTTTTGTTTGCAAAATGACATTGGAGGGCATCAAAAAATCTACAGNTCTAGATGTGTATAAGAGAGGGGGGGAGAGGAGGTTGCCTTACAGCGAGAAAATAACCTTTCAAACCCTGTATCTATCATAACTCCTCGGTTAAAAATGCTGCATTTGCAACGCCGGCTGGTCATACGGTGTCCCAACTCTTGCAAATTGTTCTAAAAATAGATCAAATGTTTTAAATTGATGATGACGCAAGATCGGGCCCGTTTAACCTATTTTACGCCGAAATCGGGTCAGGGTATCATATTTCTACGTTTCAGGCTATTCTTTCAATTTTGTTCTATGCGTCAAAATGTTTTATTACCGGCCATAACATGTGAATCAATTTCGTATTTAGGTCACGCTGCGTTTCAGAAGTAGGTCAAAACAATAATAAAATACTTAACATCTCTATATCTATTTTCCTATATTGTATTTAAATTAGGATGAATGCGCCTGAAAACTATTTTGCTTTATATTTTTAGAAGTATCATCTTCAACCCTTTAGTGCGGTGATAAAGGGCGACTCACACCTCTGACTTTAGGGTCCTGCGTCAGTCCAGCGTGTTTGACAATTAAAAACGCTCCCTGTGCCCTATTGCCTAAGAAGTTGCGTCTAAACACAGCTCAGAAAATTAATCGCAAGTCCTAAATACTCGTTCCTGATTGGTTGAACATGTAATGCGTTAAATTTTCTGACTTGCATTAAAACGCAACTTTTATGCAATAGGACCCTGGACGCACAAAGACGCAGATCATACGGTGGACTGACACTCGGTGCACGCTCCTTGAGCGCGAGCCGAACGTAAGTCATCTGTCTGATCAGCATATACTGTGCGGTCACGGGATGTTTTTAATTTATTTTAAACTCTGAGCTAAAGCAGGCTAAAACACAAAGGTGTGAGTCGGCCTTAAGACTCGTCCAATATTGTAATATGTGAGTCAAGAAACCGTGGATGGCCTGAGGAAAAACCCCTTTCACACTCCTTCAGTACAGTGTGTGAGTATACAAAAACTGCCATCTTTTTGAAGATTTGTTGTATGAAACATAAAGTTATTAAGAAGGAGCCGATGGTGCGTTTTGTAGAATAATTCTTCTTCCGTATCTGGTACCCTTTTAATTCTGATAATTGCATGCTTGACTGCATAACACAAATCTTCTTTAAAAAAAAATGCAAAATCTCGACGTTCAAGCTACTAATCAAAATGATTGCATTGCTCTTGAACAAAGAAAGACACGCGCAGACATACTAAATTGCACTCATAAACAACATAACATACACACACATCCACATACACACGTATACACACACGCCTTTGACCCATAAATTTTAACCAAACATTCAAATGATAATTTAAACTCCAAGGCCCGTATTCCGATAGCGAGGTTTAAGCTGACCCTGGTCTAAATCTGTGGTTTAAGTATGGAAAGCCAAAAGAGGCTTGAATCTATAACAGTCGATGTTTAATTTACCAGCTCATTTAGCACTCATATTATTCAAAACTGTCTCTGAATAAAAAATTCAATAGTTTTCTACATTATTAGCGGATGGGAGAAGAAAGCAGCTAACAAAAAATTATACATTGTAAATAAAGTTTTGCCTTTTTTGGCTCCCCGTACTTAAACCACATATTTAGACCACGGTTAACTTAAACCTCGCTATCGGAATACGGGCCCAAAAGTCATGCGTGCTATTATCACAATAAAAGCAACAACAGCAGATTATTGGATGAATACTCTGCCGAAATGTGTAATTAAGCTCATCATACCATTTTCATGTTCCGTGAAATTATTATCATTACAAAACAATTACAGTATAAGTAAAGGATACAAAGATAAAAGAACTATAGGTAAATCAATAATTAATTAAGACCAGTAGTTGGTTTGAGAGGGCTGCCGGGGCATGGAAAAGGAGAACCTTATCTCTATTACCCGCAGGTTTTCGAAGCATCCCAACCCTCTCAAAGCAAATGCTGGTGAAGACACGTAAATACAGACATTAATGTTTCTTCAAATAAATCGGGCATTTTTAGTCACTGTGTATGTCAAATAAAATGAGTGTAGCGTTTGCTGTATCATGTTTCCGGTGAAAGGATTTGTTTAATACCAAGCATAGGTTTAACTTTCCTTTGTGTAAAGTCCGGCTCATACCTTGACCATTCGCTCATGACCATTAGCTCTTCCCGTCCACGCAAAGATCGTTAGCGCTGACTTTAAGGCCCAATCACACCTCTCTGTTCTAGCCTGCGTTGACCCAGCGTCTTTTTGAAAATTGACAACGCTCCCAGGCCTGGACGCACACAGACGCAGGTCATACGGTAAACTAAGGTTCGGCATACGCATCTTGAGCTCAATCCGAACGTCAGTCCACCGTCTAATCAGCATATACTGTGCGTTCGGGGAGCATTTTGAATTTTCGAGAACCGTTGAGCTGACGCAGGCTAAAAAAAACGCAAATGTGTGAACATGCCCTTTACTTGAAAGGGTAAGGACTGAGATGTAAAAGTGCATTCAACCAACGAAAGAGGTGGTCATGATTAAATATCATATTATGACTTACATATCACATTTTCATATGTAATCATGGCCACGTCTTTCGTTGGTTTGTCTTTTTTCCTATTGCCTCAGAAACAGTTTGATCATGATGGGTTTTTTTTTCAGGAGGGAGTCAGTTGTTAGGCTATGATTTTTTAACAAAATGTCATTCACAGCTATCTATTGCAATTGTATGTGTATAAGTGTGTGTATGTGTGTAGGTGTTTGTGTATTACCTGTTTGTTTGTTTGTTTGTAGGGTACGTAAATGTAAGTTTTTGTGTGCGAGTGTGCATTCATATGAGTTGTTGTATTTTTATATTATATATTATAAATTTACATATCGTTTATCATATATTTATATATATATATATATTATATGTTCACGTATTGGCACGGATTGTTATATAAAAGACGAAAATTGCCCCCGAAAATTTGGGACTTTTAAATAAAAATAATTGGCATTAATGCACACCTATAAGGCTTCTCTCTCTATATATATATATATATGTATATGTATTATTGTTCATATGTAATCATTGGTGCATCCTTCGTTGGTATGATTAAATCAGACAAGAAGCGATGATCGATCGTGGACGAAATATGTTTGAATAGTTTTCTGAAAAGCAAAATAAATAAAAAGGAGCCTCACTTATTTTACTTCACAGGAGAGGGGTGCCAGTCCTTCCTGTCAGGTATGCACTTGATGATAGAAAATAAAAAGAAAAGAAAACAGATTGTGCCTTTTTAGAAATTTGCCAATGCGAGGGCGTTAAAGCCCCGGTCACATAGGACCCCGGAAGCAACACGACTTACCCCGACTCGTTGTTCTCATGCAGTTAACTGTGAATTAACAAAGAGTCGGGGTAAATCGTGTTGCTTCCGGGGTCTTATGTGACCGGGGCATAAGGACGGTAATGTTCCGTTCTTACTATTAGCATGATTAGGCCCCCAAATGGCACGACTTTTCTTTTTTTGTCGTTGCTTTTTTTCTTGTTTTTTTTTTTTTTTTGCTTTTCACTGAAATTAAATTAAATCCCAGTACAATTATAAGAAAAACATGACAAATGTAAAAGTTATTCATTTCGCTGAAATTACAAATTAACATGTGAATAAACCTGACACTTACTCATTCTCTACACGATATCGAATAGAACATGACATATTATGAAATCAAATACATTCCCTCGTCGCAACATCGCTTTTTAAAGTTAGGCCTATTCGTTTTACTTTTAAATTAGGTCAAGAAATGTGATGAAAGAAAATTTCGGTCGATTTAACACTTTGATATCATTCAGGGGGCATAGCCTTGTTCCCTTTCCCTATAAGGGGTCTGTGGTTGAATACTTATTTCTCCGTTCTAAAAGAAACAACGACGACAAAGAACAAATTAAATGGAAAAGTGTAAGATCTCATGGGGATTGCCTTGCCAGTTCTGATAAAATGGCACTTCAAATGTAATTATCATAGGAATAGAATTGATTTTTCCCTCTCGTGAGCAATTCATTGTATCCGAAATCAAAATAATTTCCAATTTTTAACACCGCCTCCTTCCGGTTCGGAGGCTTCATACAAATCTACCTAAAGGGGAACCAACCCCTGGAAAATATCGTGCTCTCATTCGATGAGTGAAAATCAGATGAACGATCTGTGAAAATTTGAGCAAAATCGGACACCCTGTTCAAAAGTTATGAGTTTTCAAAGACACAGAGATATGACGATCCCTACCGCTGATGGGGATCTGTGTGATCGGTAATATCGATTGAATCTGAGACGGAGAAAAAAGGAGAAAATGTGAAATTTTGTATGCAGAGTGAATGATCAGGGTTGTCCGACGTGACGTCAGAGATTCCGTTGAATTTGCCGATCGCACGGATCCCCATGAGCGGTAGGGATCGTCAAATGATGGGTTGACCAATTTGTTCATATTTTCCACAGTTTGTTAATCTAATTTCTCTTCATTCAAAGAGGTCACGATAATTCCAAGGGTTGGTTTCCCTTTAACATCTTCCCAATAAATCTATATTTGCTGCAGGGTTTGGCAAATCACCTTTCCATCGATTCCCGGCTAATTCTTTTTTTTTTCAATCAAACCCTTTGCAATGGAAACATAATTAATCAAATGCTAAAGAAATCATGGCATGCGTGTGTTGCCCATCATTTATCTCACGATGTGGTTAATTTTCTGAACTTTTGACTTATTGATTTATACGTCATGGAGTTGGGATTCTATTTAATGCACACGTATTTCGTGGGATATGATTGAGGTCCTGGGGTAAAATGGAAATTATCCAATTTGCATTATCTCAATTTTCCATCAGAGTTTGCCTAATTATGCTGAAATATATTCGGATGATGATATTTCATGGTTGGAAAAAAATACATTAAAGTGGAGGAAACATTAATTTTTTTTCTAAAGGTCACATTCACCATTAGCATCAGCTAAATATGAGTTGGAAACAAAATGCTTGGTGAACGTCACTTCATCAAGGGCAAATGATTACAGCGCGTGTGACTTTTTACGAAGTATGATAGGAAGCACTGTAAAAAAAGAAGACAATTCTCACATCTATATTTCGACAAATACGCGCATCGTTCGCAAAATGTTCAAGATGTACCGCAGAAGTAAATGCAGAAATATAGATGAAAGACGCTTCGCTGACAATCATGGGGCAAGAGAGAGAGAGAGAGTGGAATAAGGCAAAACTTGAGAAAATAAATCATAAAGAAATTTCCAAATCAACATAATCCACTGCATCAAGACTCTCGGTTAACTAATCAAGTTAAACAATTCTAGGGTAATGCTCATGAATGATTTATAGACAGCTTAATAACTAAATGTCAAATTGCAGTAATTATGCGAAAAAAATAATCTTACCTTAAATTCCTTCACAGAATTATTTTGGTTGAGAAAATGTAGAAATAGAGAAAGAGGGGGTAAGGAGTGGGAGAGAATGAGAGAGAGGGGAGAGAGGAAAGAGATAGAGCAAGAGAGAGGGGGAGAGATAGAGAGAGAGAGTGAAAGGCGAGAGATAAAGAGAAGGATTGAAATCAATCATATGCAGTAGTGAAAGCAAAAAAAAAATCCAGCAATTAATAAAATTGGCTTTTCATGAAACGTCTAAATCAAAATTATCTGATTAAATCGTAAGCTCTAAAATATCAATAACTGGGTAAATATGCTTCTGGGGTAATTCATCTTTGTTTCCTATAGGTTATCCCACGCATAAAGCGAATAATTAAGGAAAGATGGAAACAAAATTGTCGTTTGGTGTCACCGAACCTTGCTGCCTCGGACATGAGGATAAATTGTTGGTACTTGGTTCTTAGTCTTCAATTGTTTAGTTATTTTGTCTGTAACTGTTATGAATTAGCTAAATAAATGATTATGATAATGATGATATTAATGATGATGATAATAATAATAATGATGATGATAATAATAATAATAATAATAATAATAATAATAATAATAATAATAATAATAATAATAATAATGACTAATAATGATAATGATAATAATAATAATATAAATTATCATAGTGATAATAAAGAGAACAAAAATAATGATAATAATAGATGCAATTTATATAGCGCACGTATCCACTCTGCTGAGTGCTCAAGACGCTTTGCATTATTATTACCCTGGCTTTAGCCCGGGAGCAAACAGCGCACTTCGCATTTCAAGGAATAAATATTACTATCGGGGGGGGGGGTCATCAAGATTTGTCGCAGCGACAAGGAGTAATTTTCTAACAGTTCCCATAGCAACTGTCAGCGATAGTGCTTGTCATCAAATCACAATCAAGGAAATTGTCAGTGCTGACTAATAGTCTCTGCGACAAATTTTGATGAAACACCCCCTAGGTACCCATTCACCTCACCTGGGTTGAGTGCAGCACAACTGGAAGCCACTCCAAAATAATTACAAGAAGCACTAGCAGGTGAACGTTACAAGATGTTGAATAGTTCTAGTACCTTGCGATTACAGCGCAAATGACAATTAAAGACGGCGAAAGACAGAACCATGTACAATCAATTGCCCTACTTCAATGATTAGCAATGTCATCTGCAATACTCATGTAGATCGAATAGACTGTAAACAGATGAAGTGATTATGAAATATAAGGAGAGAAAAATGATAAAGATGATGCAGAAATGGTTACTGCTCAGCCTTATAATGGGCACTGCCTTGTATTTTATAGCTATGAAATTGCCATGATTATAAAATGTATCAAATCGATCTTTCTGGATTATGTTCTGAATTTCAAATATATGAAAAGCCAGAAAATAGATGGACGTTAGTGCTCTATCAAGATAGCTATGAGAACTCAAATTAGCATTTTCAAGACAATGAGCTCTAATATAAACATCGTTTTACGTTGTTTTTTTTTTTTTGTTTTAAAAGAAATCTGAACTGAATCTACGTGGTTGATTGCTCCATTAAATTACCTGTTAACGTTTAGTGCACCGAAAAGATGAAATTCTAAATATGTCCTACATGGGAACACTGTGCAAGAATAAACATGGGTCAGGTAGCTCAATTTGACATTTGTTTTTAAATAACAACATCCTAATATATGACCATGTCTTTAAGCCTTTTTAAAGTAATTATTTTGGAGAAGCACAGCTTAATCTATATGTACACCACACTCTACCCCTGGCTGCTATGATATATTTTTATAATATTGAATAGGCGGGTTTACTTATATTCAAATTTATGTGCGTTTAACGTAGTTACGTGGTATTCCATAGACCGCTTGATAACAATAAGACCACAATACTTGGAATCCAGTTTGCATACATTACTTGTTGCTATTCCGGGCAAGCCTCGGGCATGCTTTCGAGTTGTCAAGAACAACCTTTGTGTTAGAGGTATGCATAGAATTTGCATCTATTAGTAAACCCGCCTATTGATTTAAATTGAATAGAAAGAAATTACGATCTGGTATTTGAGAATATATAGGTGGGTTTACTTCTAGATATGTACACTACACTCTACCCCTGACTGCTATGATATATTTTAATAATATTGCATTGAATTAAATTGAATTGAAAGAAATTACGATCTGGTATTTGAGAATGTGTAGGTGGGTTTACTTCTAGCAACAATCAATGCATTTCAACTGGATTCCATGTATTGAAGAGCAATGTTTACTAATATGTTGAAGGAATACACTGAACTATGTTCGTCAGCAAAAACAAAACCAAAAAGGAAAACAAAACGTGCACAAGTTTTAATCTATTAGTAAACAGAATCATTTGCAAAAAAACAACCCAAATGTTGACTAAGGACTTTAAAATGTTTAAAGAATCTATATTCACCTCCTTTTCTCCCTCCGTCGAGAAACTAATACGAATGTGATGGATTAGTGTACAGCTCAGAATTCGGAAATAAAACAGACATTTGATAGATTATAACCTGAAACCTTATTCAACCTAATCCGTAAGAATAGCTTCACACTTCCGCACCACGACGGGGCATATTGAGAATGAGCTTTTTGCGAAATCAATACGTCAGGATCTCTCTCGAATAACGTTGATAAAATAACCCCAAGCACATTTTTTATGTTTCTTTTTTCTATTTCGCATTTTGCCCGGCTGCCCGGAGTGACACTTTATATCTCTCTTATTCTCCCCCCCTCTCTCTCTCTCTCTCTCTCTCTCTAACTCACTCTCATGTTATGTCATACACAAAAACCTAAGTTCATGCCACCGTTATGTATAAAAACACACAAACAAACAAAACACACAGAGTTCATGAAACTACGCCAGAAACACGGATTTGTAAAATACGAGACCCTTACGGCATATTTTGGCAAATTGTCAAAACATGCAGTACGTGTCGACACACATTAATGACTCTTTTCTGCATTACTGTAAAAAAAAAAAAAACAATTCTAAGTGACATTTATATTACTGATTTAGGAGGTGTTGTTCAAAATAAACTGCAAATCAACTGCTATCTTAAAAATTGTAACGCCCATTTTCATTCGCGCACGGTATGCGCATTTAACAAGACGCGCACGAAACAATGATTTTGATTGGCGCGTTCCTATCAACTGAGCAACACTCCCATAGTCTCAGTATAATTTTAGTCTCTCACAGGCATCTTCCTCTACCTTACGTATTATGTACAAAATTACGTCCTTAAATGTTAATGAATATCAATGGACTACATGTTTCATTTTTGGTGAATTGCCAAAATGTGCAAATCTCCATAATGTGCATTCAATGTTCTGCACAGTTCGGGTAAATAACCAAAATATCAAATGCGCAATTTGAAGAATTTTGGCATATTTTTCTAAGAGTTTTGAGTTCCAAGGGGTTTATGTTTTACACTCTTTATGCATACAAATATTCCTAAAAAAACAACACAAAGCATGTAAAAGAAAATATATCGATCTAAACAGCACGTTATCTTCGGTCGTGCGAATCGGATCCAATCGGCGGGTAAATATTCAGGCGATTTATTCCGACGGATCCAATCACCTGCCCGGACCAAATCGCCTACTACACCGGCAACGCGACAAAAAAGATAGTCACGCATACACATTAAGTAGGTGAATTTATAATCTGTAAAATCAAGCAATGCACAATCAAACAAACCGTCGGCGACTTCACAGTTTTTATGCATAAAACCTTCCTTAGAATCTAAAAAAAAAAGCATATTAAAGAAAATAAAAATTTATCGACAAAGCAAGTTAAATATCAAAATAATCTTCGGTTGCAAGAGGCGGATCTTATCGGCGGGTAAATATTCAGGAGATTTGTTCCCACGGACACAGTCACCTACCCGGAACAAATCGCCTACTACACCGGCAACGTGATGAAATAGATGCTCACGTACGCAAATTGAATAGGAGAAATTATGATCTGTAAAACAACATTCAAACAAATGGATTAGATAACCTGATTGTATAATTAGATCAAACAACCCACAACCAAACAAACCGTTAGTGATTTTTCAAACCGGTCTGTAACTACGGGGCCGCTGCTTGATCACGTAGAAACCCTGATAAAGCGTCAAGTACAATGTCGTACCACTTAAATTCATCTTATTTCAGTACCGCTTTTTCCAATTGAATTGATACGACTGGTTCGTGCAACCACCCTTCGCAAGTAGGCCAGTTGGTAGAATCGATGACGAAACAATAAACAACTCGATTATGTCTTTCTTTCTAAGAACAAAATATTTATTTTTTCTCATGTCGATGGAGTTTAATAAATGGATTTCCAAATTTCTGTTCCTAAAGTAATTCACGGTTCTCGAGCTAACAAAATTAAAAAATCCTTCGTGGGGCGGGCTAAAACTCAATTTTTTAACACATGTATTTTGTAGAAATATTGCACATTTATGAAAAAAGGTGCAAAATTGCACCTTAAAAGATTCTCCCATGGTTGCATTATTGTATGACCCTTAAAGATGCAATGCCCCATTACATTTTTATTGCGTGGGTGCATCTTATTGCGTGGGTGTATTGAAGATTTTTGTTCACATAGGTAATATTAACAAGATATAAACTTTTTCCGCAAAATTAGGTTGAACACCAATTCAATGCTCTTTTATACAGCTATTCAAATCGGAACTAGCTGGTAATTGTTGTGTCAGCAGGTCAGTACAGTTCAATACATGGCGTACGCATATATTGTTACATGACCCATTTTATTTTGCGCAAATAGTTTATATCGTGTTTATTATCTATTTGAAACACGTCTAGGCATTCCTGAAGGTTCAATCACACGTTTGCTCGTATAGCGAACGTTTGCCCAAGCAAACATGAAACTAGAAAGACGCTCCGTGCTCGCAGAAAAGCACAAGGAGACGATCAATAGAACAGCCAAATTGTACCACCACTGGGAGTTCTTGGACTGAAAGATAAACCATAGCACGAATAAGGACATTGAAATATGTGAGACAATACATTATTTTGAGTAATTGGGTGCTATGAGCGCCCACTTGTGGCGAAGACCGGCGCTATACAAGATGCCATCATCATCATCATCAACTCTATCTTTTTATTTTACCCTCGAAACAATGCGCCATGTAGATTCAAATGGGTCCGATATAATGGCCGGCCTTGAAAGTCTAAAGTTTTTTTTCATTTCTTCATTTACTTGTTTTTCTTCACACAGTATTACAAGAAAGAAACAGATTTGAATGATGTGTCATACAAGACGACTGCGTAAAACATAAACAGGAAAGTTTGTCCTTGAAGTTGTATCCAAGTGATTGGTATGTTTGTTAGAATGTTGTCCCCTCGGATCGATGCTAACTTGATCTCCGAGATATGCAGTGTAGCATCCCAGTACTTCATGCATTGGTCAATCTTACATGGGAAAACCCTTAATTTTAAAGATTGCTTTCTAAGTTCGTGTTATCTAGACAAGCGCAGCTGCAAACACGCTATACACCCTTAGAATAATTGTGAAAAATATTACTTTACAGGCTTTAACATATAGCTTCATCCCAGTACTTCGTGCGATGGTAAATCTTACATGGGTAAACCCCTTGATTTCAAAGATTGCTTTCTAATTTTGTGTTATCTAGACAAGCGCAGCTACAAACTCGTGACATTCTTATAATAATTGTGAAACAAGATTATCTTACAGAGGGTAGCATAATAACGGAATACTACCATTTTTTTTGTTAAATTCATAACCAGCCGTTGATGATATTATGTTTATATTGGTTGAAATGTCTTCACACTAGTGAAATTTGCTTAAGTTATACCCCCCCCCCCCACCCCCAAAATACGTGAAAGTTTATTTATTTAGTTATTATTTATTGATCAATATTTTAGCAGGATGCCCTCACAACAAGATGTTGGTATCAGGAGGGGTCCTTGGAGGTTGGTAGGCCTGACTTCTTAATTAAATGATGCACTGTCAGCACGAAAAATAAGATTTTAGGAGTGTATTCATGTTTAACAATAGAAAAATCCGATTACAGCAGAATAATGCCTATTTAATAATAGGTTCTTGTTCTGTCTTTCTCCAACGCTACCCTTCTTCCTACTTTTATTATCCTTTCTGTTACGCACTATCATTTAAGCAACATTATTTCTGCAATGGTTCATGCTATCAAGATATTCTGATCTTTTAATCTTGATTCCCATCCATACTTGCATTTCTCTACTTTTTATTGTTATTTATGTCCTATTTGTACTTGTAATTTTATATGTATGTATTTTTGTTTTATCTTGTACGTGTTCGTATTTGTTATGCATTTTATGAGTGCAAATAAATATATTGAATTGAATTGAAGTGAATTTAAAATATATGATATAATGAGGTAAAAACTCTGCTCCCAGCTATTAATAACTTTTTTCCAAACGCTGCTATAAAGAGATTTCTGCTGTAACAAGGTATTTTTGATGGTCCCAAGCACCTCGTTTTACTGCGTTTCCACTGTACTGCTATGTTCCACAGAGGGGAAGGACTGAGTGACTCTGCTGAGCCAGGTTACATAAAAATTACGCGGATCCAGCAACACCGAGTACTAAAGAATAAGGGGCCGCCTTTTGTGCTCACACAATACCGGCCCCCTAAATATTTTGTATTTGTGAAGGCTAGATCTGCCCATGGGTTACGCCTATTCCCGTAGTCTAACGGACAGATAAAATACACAGAGGACTAAACTGCGGACACGGTCGATGAACTCAAAGATATGACGTGACACCTCCATAGTACACAAATCTATCACCGGATCAGACTTTAGGATTAGTATTTGGGTGAAGTTACAAGGGAACTTTACCAAGACAATGATGTGCACCCATTGGATGGAGAACAATTATTTATACAATGATCAACCTTTGAAAATTTGAGCAAAATCCAACAATTCACTCAAAAGCTTTGAACTTTCGAAATTTCGATTTACTCCCCTCATGGGGTCCTTATAAAATTGGCAACCTTCATGGACAAAATGGCTGCCAACATCGAGAACCCTTAATTAACTTTGTACACGGAATTTCAAATTTTCTTCCTGTTGAAGAAAAGTAGACAAGCAATCAACAACATCCAAAAATCCATGCAGAATCAATATTTTTACATTACACTTTGAAGAGAAAGGTAAAATTGTGTTAATTTTCACAAGAAATGATGCAACCCATATCAATGTGACAAACGATTTTCCTACTGTTGGGCTATCATCAACAAGGTTCTCACCCCCAAATACACAAATAGTCTAGTAATGCATTGCTCACTATTTTCCGTCATTTTCTCTTTTCATCCGGTTATTGACCTTAGCAGTTTTTCTTGAAAAAAAGACACATTTCGGCTGCAATTAAACACAGACCTGGGAGGGGACGTGTGACGTTTTGCAGATTCATGCATTCATTAAAGTTCAACCCACGGGCACAAAACGCATAATTATATCTGAATCCTCGTGCACACACACACAAATAGTAATAATGATAGATGCAATTTGTATAGCGCACGTATCCACTTTGCTGAGTGCTCAAGGCGCTTTACATTATTATTACCCCTTGCTTTAGCCCGGCAACCATTCACGGCGCACTTGGCATTTTAAAGAATAAATATTCCTGCCAGGTACCCATTCACCTCACCTGGGTAGAGTGCAGCACAATGTGGATGAATTTCTTGCTGAAGGAAATTGACGCCATGGGTAGGATTCGAACCCACGACCCTCTAGTTGAAAGGTGAGAGTCACGACCACCACACCACGGCGCCTCCACAGCTTTAAAAAATACATGGTTTGTGTCACACAATACTCTTTCATTAATGATCAACGCGAGGGTATAAAAGGCATAATTACATCTGAAAGTGCACATTACATCTGAAAGTGCACACGCACACGCACACACATGCGCACACACATGCACACACACGCACACACACGTGCACACACACATGCACACACACACACACACACACACCCACAAACAGCTTTAAAAATACATGGTTTGTGTCACACAATACTCTTTCATTAATGATCAACCCGAGGGTATAAAAAGCATAATTACACCTGAATTCGAGACAGTGCACACACACACACACACATACACACACACGCATACGCACGCGCACACACACACAAATTGATAATTGTAAATCTTTGGTGTCAACTGATTTGGACCGCTTAGCAATTTACCACTGACATAAAAATAAGGAAAGTGTGTTTCTTCCGAAAGACCAATATGTTAACATCTTCATTAGATAGCTAGATGTGCATGCAACATACATGGGTTATAGAATATTATAATTTTCTCCGACAGACTTGTTAAGAATTGTAAGTCTGAATTGTAAGTCTGTTTCCCCTTCTCTTACTACTTAGTTGCTGCACAATATAATTACCCACGCACAAGAAGGGAAAAAAGGATCCACATGGCGCATTTTCAGATTATTTCAACGCGCTCTCTCTCTATTTTGTATGCATTTTATATTCTAAACGGCAACCTTTTCATCCATATTTAGAAATAGTCCCTTGTGGGCTTCCACACTTATTGAAATTGACCGATGACGCGATAATGGTGCCTTTTTTGCTAAAAGGAAATTTGAAAGAGATACCTTCACATTCTATAAAGTTTAAACTCGTTAGAAAGAGATCTGATAGGACAAAATATCTGATACATGTATATAAAGGAGGTTAAAAAGCTGCTTCCAGCTCTTATTAACTCAATGTTCTTTTTAACTTTGCTATAAAGAGATACTGCTATAACAAAGGATTTTTGATGGTCCCAAGCAGCTCGATAAATTGAGTTTCCACTGTAATCATATTTTAACATAACCCGATAAGAAATTGTACCGGTATTTACATTTTGTCAACTCGTTCGAGTTTTGTATTTTTCCCGACAAAAAAATCACATAATTTTCTATTTACCGTCATCGGTTAATCAAATTATTTATGGTGGCTCAAAAGGATCATGTATTTATTTTAACTGCAAATATGGTGATGCAAATGTTAGATTTAAAAAAGATTTGAAGATTTCTTTTGAAGAAACAATGTTCAAATTGGATAAGTGTCAATGTGATTTTCTTTTCCACCACATTGCCAAGGCGGCGTTGAGAGGATTTGGGTCTATAATATATATATATATATATATAAAACTTTTCTATTCAAGAGGGAAAAGAGAATTAACAGCCATTTTTGCGCTCTTGCTAAGCCCAAAAAATGTTTGAAAGCCCTCCAATGCCGTATTTGATGAAAAGCATCGGACGGTCGGGGTTTTCAAAGCGTGATTTAATCGATGAAGAAAATGAGGTTTAAAATGGGATGAAAAGCCAAGAGTATCTGATAATATCTTTTCAGGCCATATTTCATGTCTGCTAATGATTTTATAAGAATTTGTTCAAGTTTTATTGAAAAGCATAACAAAACATTCTTTTTCGCCTAAAATATTGATAATCTTCTTGATTGATATGTTTATCATGATTTTAGTTTACAGGATGACGTGAAAGGGTAGTTACCATTCTAATTACTGTCAACGTAAATGTGTTTACGTGAATAATACATAAACAGATACATTCAAAATAACAAGAGTCTCTGAAAATGCATCATTTTCTTCCCTTTTCCCCGATCATCATTATTGATTGAAAGAAGGATTGTGCACATTGCAGCTTTGAGTCATTTGTCTGGTGCGGTTTAAATGTTGATGTTTATGATAACCATGCATCATTTTAATGCATTTCTGCTGGTGCGAATAAGGTTTGCGCTTTTATGTACATCATCAATCATTGTTGATAGCATCAAACACAAGCACTTGGTTGAAGGTACACTGCAAAGACATCGGTGTTGATTGGTGTTATCCGATACAGATACCGAGCAGGCGTTGAATATACGGGAACTTAGCATAGTCCCTGTTTCTACATCGGATAACAACATTCGAATATTACATCGGAGTTTTTTAACTTTTTATTTGTTTTTTTAGCAATTCGAGTCTTTTTTATAAAACTTGGGTAGTCATGACACCCAAACTTTCGTAATTTTCAGAGCATTCTCTCATTAGCATCTATCCGTTCAGTTTATGCATTTTCATTAACTTATTCACTTTAAATAGTATTCATGTTTACAAGGATATACAGTGCATTCAACAATAGGTATTTTCCATCATGGCCACGAGCCCCTGGAACAAATTACAATATCTACAGTTAAAATGAAACGCACAAAAAACACAAATATAATTCATCGAATTACAAGGCTGAAATGGTGAAAGTAATCATCAAGGTTTATTGTGGTTTCATGAGTCATAATTCATCCATCTCTTAGAAAAAATATTACTCTCATATCACCAAGCATCTATCACTGGACAATTCGTAGTGAAGAAGTCAAGAATCCTTCATTATTTAGGAGCTTTTATTAAGTACAGTGGAACCTCGTTATAAAGAGGTCGGATATAGCGAGGTACCTGTTATAACAAGGTGATTTTATTGGTCCCCGCTCTTTATAGTTCTTTGATTTTTTACCCTGATATAGTGAGGAACCTGATATAACAAGGTAATTTTCATGATTCCAAGGACCTCGTTATAAAGAGGTTTTACAAATACCGCAATTTTTTTAAATTTCGGACTTCATAATGAGATGCAGTATGCATAATTTACAAACGGCTTATTAGAAAAACTACCTAGTTTGCATAAACAGATATAATTCAACGTTGAAATTTGAGATGCCCAAATAATGTATGGATAATTCAATCATATACCTGATAAATCTTAAAGCTGGAAAAGAGAACTTTCTTATTGTCGAGTGCTTCCAAAACATTTTCTTCGTTTGGATGATCAAACGTTTAAAAGAGCGTCTTTGTAGTGACTTGTTCTCAAGAAGACGACCCACAATTTTTTTCAGATACGTGGTACAGAACATGTTGATAAATTTGATAAATAAAATAAGGATAACCTGAGCAAAAATATAATAATTCAACGTTTTCTGCATGAATCCGATCATCGCCTAAATCCATGTAACACGATATAAACTAGAGTATTTCTGTAAAATAAAGTGGGTCATGGGACAATAGATCCGTACGTGTATTGAGCTGTGCGGCCACAACAACCACAAGCTGGTTCTAATTTGAATAGCATTGCAAAGGAGCATTGAGTTGGCGCTTGACTGTGCGGACCCAACAATCACAAACCAGTTTTTATTTGAATAGCATTACAAAGGAGTATTGAATTGGGTTTGGACTCTATTTTACAGAAATAGATTATATCGTGTCATGTATATTAATACTGCTCATTGACAATCGCCATCTATTATCACTATCCAACCTTCAATGACCATGCAGCATTTAAATCTAAGATTTCACGATTTGGCCTTTCAGTTTATTTGTATCAATCAAACTTAATCCTTCGATATCCTCTAATCTCACACCAATATGACACTAATATTATGTGAGATCAAGCAATGCCTTCTTTTTCGTAATGATACTGTACAACTTGAGCATCAAATGTACCAGGAGATCTAGAAGACAATCATCAATTTTTACATATAATAATAATAATAATAATATTAATAATAATAATAATAATAATAATAAAAATAATAACAACAATGATGGCATGTGCTTGATATAGCGCTTAATAGTATAATCAATCCCAAAGCGCTTTCCAATTATTTGTACACAGGTGACAAGAAAAATTAAATTGAGCGACTCTTAAAAACTAATGTTTAGAACATAAGCAGATACGCGTAGCAAGATAATCATTATGAATTAAAATCTAATTTCATATGACAATACATTCAATTGGATATAGTGCTACACACAAAAAACAAGAACTCATGGATCTGAGTAAAGTCGCAAAAAAGTGACACTATAATGACACACCGGTGAGTATATCAATGAAAATACTCAACCTTGTGTCATTATAGTGTCACATTACTCAAATATGTGAGTTCTTGTTTTTTGTGTGTATGTAGAGGTGAATCATTGTGTACAAAATAGATGACCATTTAGTGCTTTCTTGAATGAGAGGTTGGACTGGCTTCGGAGTTGAAGAGGTAGATTCTTCTTAAGAGTTAATGCAGTGAAGGCAAAGACCGGTAGTGCTTCGTGCACGCAGATGGGACTTGAAAAATGAGGTAACTTTGCGAACGGAGAGTGCCAGGAGGATTGTACCAGTGGAGGGAGAAGTTTAGAGACATAAATAAATACGATTCCATGAATCGCTTTATACGTAATGAATATAGTCTTCAACTGGAGGTAATATGAGTAAAACGTTTTAACGCACGAATCCGAACACCGCATAAATATATACACGCTGCTCATGAACTTTCGCCCTATGTTATCTCTAAATAGCTCAATGACCTGCATCGATCAAATCTTATATTTCACGATTTAGTTCCTAAGTTCTTCCTTATGTCTTGATTATTATTATTTACAAAGTGTACAAACATAACATCTAATTCATCAAAAGAAAAAGAAAACAAAATTTCACAGTGCGTGGCGTCGAACGTGTTAAATTTTTCTTCAGTGTTAAATTTTGTAGCAAAAATAAGGATAATCAGTGTAACCCAACACCACCTAAATATTAAATTTATCATCAAAGACAATCACCATCATGAATATATATCAAAACCTAAATAACCTGCAGCAAGTGAGTTTGATTTTTCCCCATTGGATCTCATTTACCTTCTTCCCTCACATCCATTAATTTCAATCCCTTAATATCTTCTCATACAGTAAACTCGGCTAAAAGATATCCAACATAAAAGATTCCTGATATAAAGAGGTGAACAAATGTGGTCCCTGATATAATCAATTTGAAGAGATCTTACAAATTTCTTCTTTTTCTCAACATCCATTACCAATATTGTGTAGCTGAGAGAAAATTGATCAGAAGGTCGAGATAACAGTCTTCAAATTGCAAATAGAGGTGTTATAGTTACAGTATATCAATATTGCAGCACATAACATGAATACACTGGGAATAAACAAATATTCATTGAACGTTTTATCGCATAAATGTGAACATCGCCTGAATATAAACATCGCCCATACATAAGAATACTGCTCATAGACAATCGCCATCATTTTTCAATATCCAATCCTTCCAATCCTCGATGACCAAGCAGCATATAAATCTTCTATTTATCATTTGCTCTATAATCTTAATCCTCCCTCACATCCATCAATCTTAACTCTTTGATACCCTCTGATCCCACACCAATATTACACCAATATTACACTAACGTGATATGATATTTTGGAATAAGAGAGCGTATCAGTGCACTCCTTTTCTCAATCTATAACAACTACTAACATGCGTGTATCAACAATGCTGAAGGGGACGCATAATTTCAGTTGGGGTGCATATTATAAAAGTTGGCCATTCCGCCCCCCCCCCCCACCTCCCCCAAGACTTTAATTCCTGCATGGTTGACAGCATTGCCAATTTTGAATTTCATACTACTTGCATTTCATCTCTTTGCAGAGATGACCTAACCTTTTTTTAAGCATGACAAGGATGCCTTTCCCCAAAGTATGACCAATTTTGGGAATAGCATAAAACAAACAATAGTTTATCTATGATTAAACTTAAATTGTCATGCTTTATCACTCCACAAGTAGCTCCTGTAAGTTTGAAATAACCCCTCAAAAAGTAACACAACAAAAGTCAAAAGTCACACAATTTAAGGAAAACAGGCAATATTTCTCATTTGGCTGCTTAACATATGTCTGTGACGTATTTTCGACTTGCTTGTCCCAAAATTTGCTGCTGGAGTTGTTTGATCACTTTGACAACAGAATCGCTATTGCATATCTCCATTAGATCATCCGCTCTCTTCATCCAACCCCATTTCAATTTTCTCTTTTGCCCAGAGAGTCCTGAGAGAACGTTTCATATCATCACCGCCGAACACGCAGTCGATAGCACTTTCGGACATGGCCCAGACTTCAGCACGGGAGAGTCCGAACGTCTCTGCCGCCAGCAGGTATTCCTCCGAAAGACTGGTCGAGAACACGCCCTTATCATCGGTCTGAAATAAGTAAATTTGAGAATGGACCATAAACTCTGACGAGTACTTGCATAAAATGATGAAAAAATACAATATATCCAAGAGCATTTCCCGGAAAAGTTTATAATAACAGAGAAATGCACAACTGCTTATAATAATGTTCTACATGAGGTTTCCTCATTTAGTCAATCAAAGAAAACCATCTAGTAATGAAATAAAAAATAAAAAAATCAGCTGGCCATTCTGGACATTTACTCTTGTTGTTCGTTAAAGAGATACAAACTGTTCTAGAATATGCATGAGATAAACTTGTAATATGAAGAACAAAACGGCTGAACAAAGGTATCAGAAATCATGACAACAATAACCATGCTCTCAGTTTACCTGTGATGAAAGCATTGAAATCACATAAACATACACCTCGTGCATATTCCACATTTTACTGACGTATCGTGAAATGGTACAATATTTACAATGCTTGTAGCTTTAATATTTTCTTCAATTTGTATGATTCCTCTACTTTTCTCAATAAAAATGGAAAATGTGAAGACTTACACATATAACACAGGGGTGGTTCTTGTTTCTCCAGTACTGTAGGTGATGAGTTGCTCGACTATCCACTGTACCTCCAATGATATTTGATGTCATGCACATCTCTGTAGCCAAGCAATAGCCAAACAAAAAGTAATGAATAAAATCGTAAGGTACGTTCACTAGCTTGGACACAGTGTCTATTAAAGAGCCATCAGGCAGTCAAGCAGTCGTGAGTTGACATTGGTTGGGAAGACGAGTAGTCAAATTCCGTCTCGGTGCCTGTGATTTCCTTTCATATGATCCTGGGGCAAATGGTCTTAGCTATACACCTCTTGCTAAGATGTCTTAAGAGTTTGTGCCATCCTGTAAACATAGAACTATCAACGTTTTGTATCTATGTTAAGAGGGTTCACAAGAAGGATGTTTTAGGAAGAAGATGACAGCTAAGACCATCTCGTGCAATTGGCCCCCTGGAAATTAAAACACTGGACTGACTTTATACAAATGCTTGATTTTATTTCATTTGATTCGTCATTTAGAAGGAGCCACATAATGGCAATGGTCGAAATAAAACATTAATTTATTGCATCCAGGAATGGGCCTGGATCCAAGAAATGTTCACAGATATCCTCCTTTCGCTAAGATGAATTCACCCTCTGGACTCGGATATAGATGTATCAATGATAATTTTCTATGTTAGGCTACAAACAAAAAAATAATTCTAGCAACTGTCTCCAAATGATTGAACTCCGAAGATGCAATCTTCACAAGATCATAATACAATATCCCTATCATTCAAAACAAACAATCATTCTTCAATCTGCGCGAATATGTCCTGGGAACATGCCTAAAGGACGACTCAAACCTTTGCGTGTTTAGTCTGCGTCGGCCCAGCGTTTTTGGAAATTAAAAACGCTCCCTGGATGCACAGCATACGCGGATCAGATGATGGACTGACATTCGGCTTGCGCTCAAGGAGCGTATGCCAAGCGTCAGTTCACCGTATATTACCTGCGTCTTTGTGCGTCATTCAAGGGAGCGTTTTTAATATCCAAATATTTTGGGCCAACACAGGCTAAAAACGCAAAGGTGTAAGTCGACCCTTACCTATGGGTATCTTGGCTTGCACGACGGCATCAACAAGATCTTGGTGCCCGCCAACTTCTGGATGCAGGAACGTCCCATGCCCGATGCGATCAGGTGGTACACCTAACAGAACACGACTCTCTTTCACACTTCCTTGGTGCTGGAGAGAGAGAGAAAAAAAAAAGAAAGAACAACACTCTGAGAAGAGGGTACAAACTGGCCATTTTTCATTTATTCATTCATTCATTCAATAACCTGAATATGGTTTATAGAAATATGTTTATCGCGGCCGAAAATGCCAAATTTATAAATTTAATAAAACACATAGGAACAATGGCAAAGGATATTTTAAAAAATGAATTGAAAAGACCGAATTGACAAATTCTACTAGTATAAAAATACACAGGAACAAAGATAAAGAGAAATACTGAATTTGAAACTTACAGTTACTGAAGTCTACGAATACATGTGACGTACAGTGAGACAACTTTCATGACGCAGTATAATGAATGGTAATGAATTACACTTTTCCCGACATTAGAAACCCTACTTTCTTACAGTGCACATGTCAAAAGAAAGCCATAAGGACGGCACCTGAGCAGGAGGGAGGGGAAAAGAGTGGTTAAAAGCTTTCAGAAAAAAAGAAAGAAAATTCGTTACCGGACAACGAAATCAAAACAAGCAAAAAAAACAACAACAACAACAACAAATTCCCTTACGTTTTATTGTTTATTTTGTTTCTCTTTTCTAATATTTTACCGGGTACAGCCGCCCCTTCAGCCCCTAGCTTTGTTTCTATGAAGAAACCCCATTTTCCAAAATTGGTAGGATCCTTGGATTTTGTTTTTACTTTTATAAAGACGTTCATCGAGATAGCCACAAGTCTACGAATTACTACTGCCCCTTTCATACACCCATAATAACCACTAAATCGCAGAGTTGGGTCCTGAGGAAGGTGCACGAGTACTTTGCAGGGTCGCGTGTATCTCTACAAGCAACTTTATGAAACAGGACTATGATATGTTAAGCACCTGCAATTATGACATTTTTAAAATAGGATAGTATTCATTAAAAATGTAGAGCAGCAGGTGGTTCTAAGAAAATCTATTTTACAGTAACATAAAATTGACGCAAAAACAACTGATTACTCTAGCCTTAAGCGAAATGGTTTAATTCGAGGGTCATTATTAATATCGATTAAAAGGCAGACATACCCAAGTTTCAAGATTCGGAGTCAATCGGGGCGCTGATTGTGAAACAACAATGATTCTTAACTCGTAACATCATGTTTGGCACTGTAGAACGTTTAAAAAAAGGTGGGATGTCTACTATCGTATTGCACTCTCCAAGAGGAGTGTACGTTTTAATTAAATGATGATAATAATAGCGGCTGGACCCCCCCCCCCCCCAATCCCCTTCAGTTTCGCGAACTCTGCATAAAGTCCTTATTCTAAAATTTCATAGCAGGGACTGTGGAACGTTTAAAAAGGTTGAAGTGTATGTAAACATTTTGCTCACGCCCTTAGGTCTGCACGTATTAACTGAAAATAATGGCAGCTTACGCCCCCCCCCCCCTCCTTTCTTCGCAGACCCTACATATAGCCCATTATGCTTAGCTAAAATACCGGCCCATGTGCAAACACTATTTGTGTAAAACAAGTTATTCTACGGCCATTGGCCAAAGAAGATATCATCATCAAAGGTTACTTTAAAGTTTTCACCAACATTTTCCCCCTTTTTCGTCGACCTACGTCAAAGATCATAATCGACACTTGAAATCAAACGCATCGAAGATGCCTTTAGACAGAAATATGACAAAAATAAAGAAAGAAATATGTTCTGATTTCATCTCCCCGTGCCCTACACGGCGTCATTTGAGATCCCTCGGCACGTCACTGCACTATGCATCGTGCACGCATCTGTGGAGGGGAATTAATAACGTAATGGGAATATGAAGATGGGTAATACCTCATTTAATCATTTAGAGTAAACGGAGAAGCAGCGCAAAGTGATCTGGGTTCTTTTATTCGCCTTGCCTCGAGGTTATCTACTGTATCATTTCGTAGACATCGGTGTCATTTTTTTCTGTGTTTCGAAATCTAGGTAAACCTATATTTAGCGGAGAAATTAGACTAAAACCCGTTGCAGATATATGAGAATCATATGAGAACTATGAGAATGTTACTTCTTATTTTTTTAATAAAGAGAATGTTGAATCGGCATGACAGTAGCCTTTTAGGTCGATCAAGTTCTTCATTAACAATTTTGAATGTCATCGAAATCCAGAGAGTGGGTGTATATAATGCTGATTGCACTTTGGAAACATGGCCATTTTGTGATCAAGATTTGACTCGTGGCGGCAAGCATGAGCGTATGGGGTTGGCATGACGTTCATTCTGCAAAGATGTTTTCAACAATCCGTCCGTGTTTTCACGAAGCTCCCGCTAAAGGGTATTGTCATGATTGTTGCATGAAGAAAAAGAAATCCCGACATACCGCCGATTCAACGGGCATCCTATCGCACAGCGCGTTAATTCTATATGAAGACGCGTTTCAATGGATTTTTAACACATCACTTCGTGTTACAATGCTCTCTGGATCCGTCACTTCGTGAAAACACGGGCGAATTGATATCATCGCGACTTAAAACACATTCTTAGCATGCAATTCAGTCAAGCTGGATATTGTATTTATGATGGTGGCATTACAAAATAAGACTGGAGCATTATTTTCGCCACTCAATTAATTCAAATGTATGGATTGAAAGAGGTTCATCGTGGTGAACAATAATTAAAGAGAGGTGATCAGTTTTGTCACGATGCGCAAACATCATTCTACCTATACGTTCTACGTATGCACAATGTGAGACAACTCGTCCGTGTTTTCACGATGTGGCGGGAGCCAAAGGCTATTTTGCCTGATTGTTGCATGAAGACAAAGAAATCCAGACACAGCGCCAATTCAAAAGGCATCCTATCGAACAACGTGTTAATTCTAAATAATGACACGTTTCACTGGATTTTTAAATCATTTCGTCTAACGATTCCAACTGGCTCCCGTCATTTCTTGAAAACACGGATGAGTTGATGTCATCGCGCCTTAATCTTTAACACAATAAAACTTACTTTTAGCATGCAAATCAGTCAAGTGGGATCTTGTAATTATGATGGTGACATTAAGAAAAAAGCCCCATGCATGTTTTCGCCATGCAAACGTTGCGTAAATAATTCAAATTTATGGATTAAAAGAGGTTCATCGTAGTGAACAAGAATTAAAGAGAGTTGATCAGTTTTTGTCACGATGCGAAAACATCATTCTATACAATGCGTTCTACGTATGCACATCGAGACAACTGATCGTATCGCTTCTCAATAATTCAAATTTGTAGACAAAAGCGGAGCTTTTCGTGCTCCTAATAATACATCTTTAAAAAATTACATTTTTACTCACTCTCTATATCTGAATTCTCAGTTACACATTACCCAAAGTATCAACCGTGCACCAAGATATATCTTAATGAAAAACATACGCAGACATTTGCAGGGAACAGACTTGGCTAAAGGTAGAAAGTATGAATATCAATTTCAAGCCGAACAGTCAAGCGTAAACGTGTAGATGACACAACACTTTCATAATCACCATTCCATAGAGACATAATATTCGAAGGATAAATTTTGAATAATAGATATCGGTCAAAGCAATATTATCAGTAGATTTGTTTGTTTTATAGGGGCTTAAAGACAAATATCACATGCAAATAACCAAAATACATTAGGTTTATCCCTCATATAATTTTCATCTTAGCGTGATTGGGCGATGCCACAGGAAGTTGGAAAAGTTTGTTTAATCCTGCATCATATTCACACATAAATTCTTCATGAGCCCCGCTACACAAACTGACACTGTCTGGCCTTCTAATGCCCCAGTCACATACGACCCGGGAAGCAACACGATTTAACACGACTCTTTGTTAATTCACAGTTTACTGCCTCCGAATAAAGAGTCGTGTTGAATCGTGTTGTTTCCGGGGCCCTATGTGACCGCGGCTTTAATGCCCTCGTCACCTAGAAGCCCCGATTGAACACGATTCAACAAGAGACGCTTTTTTTTTCGGTGCAGTAACCTTTAGGTCCCAATCACCTGGTCACACAGAAGCCTCGATCGAACACGATTCAACATGACTCTTTGTTCAGTTCACAGTTGAATCGTGTTCAGTCGGGGCATCTATGTGACTGGGGCTTTACTGAACAAGGAGTCGTGTTGAGCCATGTTCAATCGGGGCTTCGATAGGACTGTGGCTTTAGACCCCAGTCACATAGGGCTCCGGAAGCAACACGATTCAACACGGTTCTTTGTTCTGAGGCAGTTATATGTGAAGTCGTGTTGAATTTTGCTGCTTTCTGGCCTCTATGTGACCGGGGCATTAGAATTCACTTGACCTAACGGCGTGCTGATTTACGGAGAACGGGAACGCCGGAGTTTAGAGAGACAAAACTTAGTCCAGGGGCCTGTAACATGAAAGATGCAATTAAACTTACGACAAATATTAATTGTAAGTATACGACAAAACGTGTAACATAAAAATAAGATTAATTTTTGTTAATCGTATCTCTTTAATGTTACGGGTCCCAATATAGATGAGGTGGATCAATCTATGGACACTGTTCCGGGATAAAGGTCCCCAAATATAAGTGAATCATAAACAAACGGTAAAAACAAATATGATATAAGCAGACCATAAGAGATCATGTAAATTTCTTCCCTGCTTAATAATGATGATAATAATACATGATGTAAACACGACTGCTCCCTAGTTACCTATTCCAGGGCGCGGAGGGATGAAGAGGAAAATAAGCCAGATTACTTACAGTAGGACGTGAAAAGTATGCCTTAAGACCACGTTTAAATGATTTTATTCTGGTAAATCACAGTGGGTGAAATTGAAAGGGGTCCCGCACATTCGAAATATTTGTAAATGGCTCTTTCACAAGGGCTCAAGTAAAATAGGCAACCCTAAAAATGAAATATCTCATCGATGTCTCTGTATCACCACAGACCTGTCACCTGGGTTTATGGTATTACCAAGACGTCCTAGAAACATTGCGGAGAAATCTTAAAGACCAGAGCTTGAGGAAAATCAACCAGGCTTCAATCGAGGGCTTGATATACATGTAGCATAAATACAGATAACTGAATGTCAAATTCTCTCTCGTTACCATAATAAAAAACACTAACCATTATTTGTCCGCCCCCTCCCAATGCGGGCCGAAAACACCTAATAGTGCGATCACTTTTCAACAGAATTTGCCGGTATCGCTAATTTATTAACCAATCAGCACTTCCATTGTTCATTGAATCTGCGCCTCCTAGGAATTTCTATTCATCCCCCGCTTGTCATGCTTGTACGCGCTATTCATCACGATCGCTTCATTATTTACTTTACATTCTTGACAGATTATCTTGCTCTGTCATTTCTGCCCTGAATAAATTA
>BQKZ01000202.1:183430-204035 GCA_036244855.1 Temnopleurus reevesii | reverse complement strand
AAACATGTCTTGAAATCATTAAACGTAGAGGAGAGGTTATTGAACATAAAAAAACCCCGAAAAATGAAGAAAAAAAGTTTTGGAAATCATGTGAATAATAGACTGCACTATATACATATAAACGTTGATTAGTTCAACCAAAAGACAGGTGCAAATATGACAAGTGTATGACGTGAAATTGCATAATTCTCCCATATTTATTAATACTACTAAAAATGCATATTTCTTTAAGAGCTATCACATTTTCTACAGACTTTTCATTCGGTATAGCCTATCTGATATATTTACATGTTCTGTTAGGTTTTCATCCACGAGGACTTCCGGCCTGTCTTCGCACATGAAACGTTCGTTTAAACATGAAACTCCAAAATGGGATTTCGGCAAAACTGTTTGTTGTCCTTCGATTCATGTAAAAATGATGGTAGAAATGTAGATTTCATGCTCAGATTCGAAACCAAACGGTGCGCTGTGACGTCAGGGGTCCTAATGGTGAAGGGTCATGGGGTCAAGTTTAAGAAAGGCGCACTCCGTGTTTAGACAAGCATAATACTTTTTTTTCATGTGACTGCTTATTCGGATCAGATGGCGATTACCCCGAGCCCTTAGGCTCGTGTGCTAGTGTATTGACATCGAATCGATGGAGACAATATTAAACCTTTCTCACCACTGATAAGTGACAATAGCATTGCATGATTTGAACAAGATTAACGAAAAGGATTTCCCCTTTTTTGTGTTGTTGTTTGAAAATTATATTATCTCCGCCTTATGTCTGTAAGATAATGTTTCCTCGCCACTGGTATGGCTTGTCTATCATTTTGAAAATGAAAAAATGAGCTAAAATGCACAGCATAATAATGAATGTTTTATACATATTTATCTTTTTCATATTTAGAATGATAAACGCTGAAAACGATTAATGAAACGGAATGGCGAATGTAAATAGAGAACATTATTTAATAAAGTATAGAAAAACGCTGGATTTTGATAATAATTATTTTTCTGCAAAAGTTTGGAGAGGGAGAATTGGAAAGAGAGGGTGACGATAACAGAGGAAAAATAATACGCTTCGGAAAGAGTCGGTGGTGGGTAGGTTGAATGATGATTAGATATACCCCCCCCAAAAAAAAAAAAAATAAATAAATAAATAAATAAATAAATAAATAGATAAATAAAAATAAATAAAAAAATAAATAGAAAAAAACTGAACAAAAATGAATAAAGAAATAAATAAAGAAATAAAGAAAAAAAAAATGTTTTTCCTATATATTACTTTGGATGGATTTTTTCCTGGTATACTTCGAATTAGTTGAATAAATATTTTAACAAAATAGTAATAGGTGGACTAAGGTTATCATACAGATATAAATACATGCTTTTTAATGATACGATAATACATTATCAATGTATTTTCGCCTCTAAAAGAGCGATAACAAACATTAAAAATTAAATGAACTAGCATTCGAAAATTCTGAACTTCGGGGATGCTCAGGACATCAAGGATACAAAAACTGGCAAAATAGCACGACGCCTGTTTCTGTCAAATCTCAGGTATATCACAGTCATTATGGTCGTGATTTCCACACGGAAGGAATTGACAGAAAACATTCATTATGTTATTAACACAAAAATAAACCAGCTGGCTTTTATCTGGTCATATCATTTAAAAGGTTCTGGTTTAACTTTACTACGTGCTGATCAATTACTATGTTTTGATCATTAAGGGCAATGGATCCGATCCGATTAGTCAATCTATCATTACTGCAACAAAAAGTGTTGGTATTGACATTTGAAATGAGCGTCGTGATTGCCTAATCGAACAGTTTAGATTGCAATGCTGTTTCAAACTTTAAAAATCGAAACTTGATGTTATAGTTCATTCGATTTATTGATAAAGAAGCTTACCATTCTATTCAGCTAAACATAATACATACGGTATATCAAACGAAATATAGAATTAAGGAAAATGAAACTAATGAGCGAATTTTACATTTTAAAATCAATTTCCGATTGTACTACGCATCGTACACTCCGAAGTTAAAATCACTGACCTATATGAATTTCGTGAGAAGGGCCTCTTTGCATAAGCTGCTTGTTCAATAAAAAAAAGTTGTATGCGAAGGTGCCCAAGTGTTTTTTTTTTATTGCATACGCCATATAAAATCAATACACAGGTAACCATTTGAACGAAAAAATAAGCAGTAGGATTGATCAAATAAAGAAAATATTGAAAACGACTGAATCAATATTTCTGCTCGTTATGTTGTTCTAGGATACAAATGTTGTAAAAAAATATCAAAGGAGAAAGTTTGGTTAGGTTTCGTTTTATTTCCCATGAAATAAAAAGCAACTCAAAATACAAAGAAAATCAATATAGATAAATACATACAAAATTGAAACAAATACAAATATAAATAATTGAACTGGTTATGGCTCTGTTCTTCCTGGAGGTCCATAATGTATTGCAAAATAGAGTAAACATTTTATAGCGGCAATGCCAATTATCATTATAAAACTATTCAAAATAAAAATACTAAGATATACCTAACGTAAAAACAACCGACCATACAACACACAAAAAAACGTATTTTTCCTGAACATTTTTTTAAACTCACCTGGACTTGTAAGCAAGTGGATTCCACTATAACATCGGAATAGAATTGGTAGTGATTAGAGCGCCGAATGATATGACGATGGAAAAGATAACAGCAATGATATTGGTATGGGTGATAGCAAAACTGCTTGACGACTTTACGAAGTTGCAGCAAATTGCATCCAAGCATCCCCACTTTCTTCTCAGCCGGGACTTTCGTTTGATCCACGTCCCCCTTTCCTTCAGTTCCGCCCGACCAACAACAATGAAAAATCAAAACTAATAAAAATTCAATTTCTCCTAACACCAGGACCGCAGAAAGTGTCTCGAGCGTCGCACCCTAACGCCTCTTCTCCTAACCGAGTTAAATACCTAGTAAATATTGAAATGGATTTATCTGATACCAAAATCCAAAAGGAATAAGTTTGGGGTATAAGAAACCCCTGCGGCACCTCTGCGTAACGTGAGACGATTACTCAAAGGGCTCTGTGTAAACTCGTTTTCGGTTTCGAAGTTGAGCAAGTGTTACGACCACCGACTGAAGAAAGGGATGAGGTCCCGACTCTGTCTTTCAAATATTAACCCTCCGTCAACCGGAGTTAAGTTTCGATTCCAAAACCAGCACCCCGGCTCATTCAAACGGGATACCAACTAAAGATGCGATATATCTCTCCTAATCGTCTTTCCACCTCTCATCCGGCTCATACAGCGTGATCGATGTCCAAAGCGACCACGGTAAAAGGAATATACCAGAAAACAATGTTTGGTTTTGATGACGATTCTCGACCCGCTGATAGATTTCATCCGCCCGTTCTTAGCTTGATAGCTGCCAATTGATGGGAAGTGGAGTTGTCATAAACGGAGCACGGGGATGCAGAGTTTGGCTACCACCCTCCTTCATCAAGATAGCGATGCGTGCGCATCCGATATACCCTCATCCAGTTTGTGCGTGTCTGTGGCCACGCCTTCATCGCTGGATGTTGGATTTGTGATAGAGAGATGGTCCCCGGGATAGCGTTCACAATACCAACATATCTACTGAAACTATTACTGAGCACATGGCAGGATAACATAGATACGGTTGGACTTGAAAGCCTGTGAACCCCCTTGAAAAAAAAAACACTTTTAGTCTGTGTTTGAATTTAAAAAATCGTATAATAAAACGGGTATTTTCCCCCTTCCTTCATTGGAAACATATAAGCTTATTAAGGCATAAAGCACACGATTTGATTAGCATTTAATTTATAGAAATTAAATCATTCATGCATGAGCAAAAATATCGATTGAGCAAATCATTGCTATTTCAGGACCTCTATAATAATTGATGTAAAGAATTTTAATTCGTCAATAATCATGATTTGTTATTTATATTTGTGGTATACAAAATGTAATTTTTTTAAAACATTGCAGAAAAAAAAATCAATATTAAAGTGTGTACACATGTTGTCCATAATATGGTGAGTGGGTATGTCAGTTCGTGTCAAAATGAACAAATTTGACTCAATATTAGAATTGGTTGCCAAATAATTATGTAATGGACCCAAGGCGAATTCACCATAAAATGTTATTGACCCAGTACAGGTGTAGACATGCATCACAAACAGGTCCAGAAATAATACTATTTTACTCGATCAGCCATAACCTGCCCATGCATGAATGATTTCGACTTCTAATGCTGATCGAATCACTTTGATTTGGTATATGGGTTTGCATTGGAAGAATAAAAAACAAATTCATTAATGATGTATACAAAAAACCATTGTACTTGTAGTTTAGGCGTAGAATGTGATATTGAACTTAAGCGTATTGTTGAAAATCGGGTGTCTAGATTTATATCGACTCCACACATCCTAACCATATAAATTTATTCTGATGATATGAAAACTAAAATGAAAATTTTGAAACAATTTCAACCTGTTAAAATGATATTGATAGTTTCGATTGTACTATGTAAACGAATTATGGTCAGTCTTGAGGTAGAATAAATTGTATTAAGTTGAGAGACTCGAGATGGAAATACAAAGGATCTTCTGAATCTATATCAGACACGTAGGAATAAATGCGCAACAATGTACATTTGAAGATGAAAACAAATGCACGACTGGGAGTACATGCTTGGGTGCAATATTGTACCTTTTTTGGAAAAAAATTGAACCGCTAAATGTATGGCCATGATGACCATGCATTATAAGGAGTGCTCAAAATATTCGGACCCACGCCTTTGAGGATGTGGGATTGCTTGGTTCTAGCTGATCCTATTGTAGCAGACTCCGCTATGCATAAACGATGGCAAATTTATAAGATTCCAAAAAGTGACTCCTTAACATGACACATTGTCCGCTTGAGGCAGTCAAGAGGTAAACTTTTGCACCATTTTCGGTAGTTTGCATCTTCCGTGTACCCTATTTTGCTGAGCTCGAGTACATCACAGGGTGCAATGAATCTTTTCGAGTTCTGCCGCAGATTGCGCATTGCTGCGAATGTTTGTACAGTGTGTGCTTTTTTTTCTGAAATCTATAGCTATAGACTATAATTGTAGGCGCTTTTTTTTTTAATCATTTTGTGAAATATTTAGGAGTAATCGATGTAATGCACCTTCACGGATTTTAAATTTACGGTTACTAATGTTGACATTTACTACCTATTTCAAAGATCCAACCATTTCCCCTTTTTCTAAAGTCTATAGCTATAGACTATTGTCAGATTGTAGGCGCATTTTGTTAAAATCATTTTGTGAAACGTTGTGGAGTTATCAATGTAATACACCTTCACTGGTTTTGAATTTATGGTTTCTAACGCTGACATGTACTACCTATTTCAAAGGTCCAACCATTTCCTTTTTTTTCAAAGAGTTAAGGAAAGATTAGGTAAACAGAACAAGAAAATGTTGAGGAAAGTAGGTAACATTAATGAATTTTTAATGACATGAACTACTAAAATCAAGGTTCAAATTAGCAACTCGAGGCATGTCGTATTAAAACTATAAACAATTTGTTATGCACTGTCGGTGTCTATGATATTGGATAACATTGAATTTATTACGCAGAAGAAATGTGATTATCTTCATCTCGGTGGCTATCTTTATGCTATTATCATATTCAACTCTGTCGCATTTGACCAAACGTATCGTTTCAATACGAAACATCCAATAACATTACATTCGAAACCTAATCTTACGAAATTCGTAACTTAGCTGTTTTCCAATAAAATTGTCATATTACATATCTGCGGGTGCCAGGAAGCAATATGCATTAACTCGTAAAATTTAAACTACCGTTTACATGGCGACTGTTCACCAGTCTATAAATTCACAGGGCACTGTTACTAAAATGGTTTATATTACATCTTAACCATTCGTGGGAATGAAAGAAACGTTTATTTTTTTGGCATTATAAGTATATACTTGTGTTGCACGTGAGAATTCTCAAAAGGTGTAAACCAACTTGTGTCTAATCTAACAATTTGGGGGCTTGTCCGGGAGTCGAATCCGGGACCTCTCGCACTCTATATACTAAATACTAGAATTAAAATTTCCAGGATTAGTTACCCAGGAGATTAACATATACACTAAAAAAACAATGAATTTAGGGTGTCCGCTTGGTGCAACCATTGAAAGTTGACTGTTCATTTTTTTTTCTTTTTACTACGATCCGGTCAGAAATGACGGTTTGTACGCAACTACCGGTTTCCGTCACATCTAGTCATTTTTCACCAGCTCGTTTTCAGAGAAGCATTTTGTTTGAGAAGCGAAGGTTTTACCCCCATAATGATTATATAGAATCGATCCTCATAAGAAATATACTACTTTCTATTCAAATGAACTTATACAAACTGATAACTGAACCAAATGATCTGCAACCAGAAGGCGGATTTTTGATAGACCAATTGGTTGTTGGGCCCAACGTTATTGGATATGACCATTGACCCAACTCAAAAATGTTGATTGACAAAACCATGTGGATCCATCTAGATCCCTAAACAAGATGGCAATACTCTCGATCCTCATTGAAGATCGAATAAAAATATGAAGGTATATAAAGTCAAAAGGTTAATGACAGCCAGTCATCAAAATTCAGATATTGATACAGATTAACACCATGCACCATTGATCTTTTACACATAACTCAGGAGTAGAAAATGAAGGGAAGTAATTAAGAAATATAATCCAAATCGAGGAAAAAAAATCTTATTTGCACATCTTTAAGAATCTTGGACATTTAATTTACTTTCTAAGCTACCGTGACCACGTCAGTGTTGGATATATTCCTTGAGGTATAATAAGAGGTCCTCTTCCGAAAAGTTATTATCTCAGAGTCCCTTAACCCATATTAGCTTTATTATAAGTAGGGTAAATTGACACCACTGGCATTAAAGACTTCCATATTAGGTGGCTATACTATGGATTGGTGTTCATTGGATTGTGAGAAAGTCGTAGTATTGCAAGGTGTGTGCAGGTTGATGTTAAAGCTAAAATACAGCTTTGTTGAAGATTAAAGGGAAACCAATCCTGGAATTATCGTGCTTTGAATTGGTAAATTTTTCAGGATGTTAATTATGATATACAGATCTTACAAAAAAATTCGAGTCAATAGCATCATTCTTTATGAACTAATGCTTGTGGAAGGTTTGAATTTTACCGTTAAATCGTCACTCGCAACCTCTCTTGGTAATACCAATATTTTGTTTGGAATTTATTCATTTGAACGTCATTGACATGTACAGCCATGTTTGTTATCTGGCATATATGCGACATTATTAACGAGCTTTGGCAAAATAATAATAAAAAGGTATACAACACAACATTTAAATTTTCAAATTTCCATCCAACTTTGTGCATGAGAAGACGTCCTTGATCAACAGTAAAAAAAAAAATATCGATTCAGTATCTGGGTACCCGAGACTCATATTGCACATTTTTAGGTTAGAGCTTTACCAAAAACTCATGTTTTCATGTTACTATATTTCTTTTTATTTGTATTTAAAGACAAAATTTGGGGACAAAATATTCGCTTTTACCAAATTTTTACTTGACCTTTAGAACAAATCTCGAATTACATTATGCTTATTTGATGCTCCTAACAATAATATATTGAATATTCATTTAAGACGTTTGATCTTTTGAATCCATCCTCAAACAATGAGGTGCTTAAATTTGCAATGCTATTTTGAGGAAAAATAAAGATATGCTCATTATATTTGAGCGCAGTATACATCCATCGAGCATGGACTATGTTGAGAAATGTAAATGCTACCTTTATCTTATTCATTCGACATGTTTACATTGGTCGGAGCAATATAACACGACATAAATTATATAAACCCACAAAAGTCTAACACTCAACACAGTGGAACTACATAAGATAAACTTTTTCTTATGTTGTTCCACTGTTTTCACATCAGGTCAAGATTGTCGTGTCCTTTTTTGAAAGTTCAATGAATCAGTTTAGAACACATTTATATAGCTATTTTGTTATCATTACGAGCTTAATTATTATTCATGCGCATCATTCAGTCTCACTTCTATGCTGTATTCTTGTATTTACGTGTCAAAATCCTATCATTTACTTTCATTCACTTTTTTTCTACCAGCATGCTAAAATACACATAGATGTGCACACACATATATTTCCCGCCCACGCAGGTTATGTTCGGAATTGAATTTCTACCCCGAGTCACCGTATTTAAAGAACCCAGTGTAGCGTGCAAACCCCTCCTCCTTAAAAACACGCTCCCATTTTCCTAGCGATAACATTAAAAAGTGGAAGAAAAGAGGGAAGAGGGGTAAAGAAAAAGAAATTGGGGATGATAAAAAGTCGCAGCGAATTCCGACGGAATATCTATTCCTCTTGGCTTGATGGATCGATAATGAATTTCCTTTGGTTGGCTTGAAATCACCTGCTCCTACGCAGTGCGCTATGCAGTCTTCTCTAGCAGACGACCAAAATATGATTGCAAACGAGATATCGAAACCGATCGTACCAATATCAACCATCCATGTTCGAACTTCAGAACATCTTAAAATCTAAACATTCAAACAAAATCAGAGATAAATACCGGATTTGTCGGTATATGACTACACATTAGTAAATTTCAAATCAAATAGCTTATTCTATCACAACGAAGTTATCAAACGTAGGTACCAAGTTTCTTCAAACACCAATGAACAGGCCACGATTACGGATACTCTGTAGAAAATAATGAGTAAAAATGTTCGCTACGCAAAATACCAAAAAATGCATATTCATATCATAGTAGGTATGATATTTGTGTATGCACATGCATGCATATTAATGGGTTGGTTGATTAGGCATAGGTTCCGCAAACCCAAGGTTTATTATCATTTTAATAAAACATCCTACATCAAATTTGACTTATAATAACATTCAATGCTAACGATCAGGCAATTGAGCCTAATATTCATTAAAATTGCTCTTCTATATTTGGATATCACTCAAATCAACATGCCTTTATTTCAAAATTTATGTAGTAATCTCTATCATCCACAATGAAGTACACTCTGAATAGAATGACGTCATAAGTGTAAAGTCTTAATCCAAATGATATTCAACTGCGACCATGACAATGACATCGAGTTTATTTTATCCGTAACCGAGCTCAGTAGTTAAAGGTTGAAGTAATGAAGGATTTGGGCTGAGGGTGTATTGGTATTCAATATCTATACAAATTTAATGGACAATGCTTTAAACATTTCGTTGTCAAACAGTCGCATATTTTTGCACTTTAATGAGAAAAAATCATTGGGTATTTTTTTTCGAAAGGTCTTACTCCAGGCAACGTAATTTTACTGTTTCATTTTTTAGATGATTACGACGATTTCACTAACATTATTTTCAACCCCTCTCATTTGATTGTAATTTTTCTATATTTCTAGAAATACACCAATGTCCCTGTCGTAAATGATGGTATAAAATATACTTGGACCTGGGTAAATTAATTCAGGTGCTAATTCTATGTCTCTCGAACTTAAGCCCCGGTCACATAGGACCCCGGAAGTAACACGATTCATCCCGACTCTTTTTTATTCCACAGTTAAGTGCCTCCGAACAACGATTCAGGGTGAATCGTTTTGCTTCCGGTGTCCTATGTGACCGGGGCTTAAGTCCGGAAATGAAACGATTCATGATCCATAAATTTATTTTAGTAGTGTATTTTGTTCGTTCCTAGAACGTATTCTGATTATCTTCTTGCCAAGAAGCTTTTGCAACGTGTTTCATGGGAGTGGCGTCTGTAGAAGACAAGCACGCATATTTGTCCTCTGCCACAATGTGGAGCAGTTTATTTGGAACATGACCTTGTGCATTATAAGTGGTGCTAATGGTATTTGATGAAGGTGAGCAGGGTAAAGGTGTCATAAAAGTAGTACCAAGCTAATCAAAAAATCGTAAAAAATGTATCTGTTTTTTTTTTTTTAATTTTGTTTCCTCACCTCAAATGAAATCAATGTAAAGCAATATACGTAATACAATCATCATACTATGTCAATCATACAATGCATACAGTTAAAATTAATGAATGAAAAGTATTGACGTTAAGATTACAAACATATATCCATTGTTATAACTGAAAATATTTATATCATGTCAAGCTTTGAGATTTAGCAAATGTATGTACACTTTGTAAATGAGGCCAAGGTACTTTTCATTTCTTTGAGGTCAGAATTCTAAACTGGGTTTATGAATGTTTACGCAGAGAATCGCATAATTTTCCTGGAAATCAGATACAAAATAGTCACGAAATGCCAAATGTACCTTCTAAGCCACTACCCATTGTTTCAGCATGGGGAACACAAACGGTTCCAAACAAACCGAGATAGGCATGAACTGTAGACATATTTTTACTTTCTCCCCATATGATCCACTGTCTGTATCGCATACTATTTTGCGATAAGTTTGCAAATGCCCGTTCATGAAAATTGGGATAATCAGTAAAAAGGTTTTGAGATGAATCTCATACAATGGGACACATCGCTCTAAATCTTCCACTCAAATATACCGCTTAACTGTTGGAGTCCATTAAAGTTATAAGCTTGAGTCAAGGCAACGGTTGTATAAGATATAACCCTGTATTCGAGTCTGACCAACTGTATAGCAAGTCTGTCCTTTTGGATTATATTTTCAACTCTTTTCTTGTTAGATTTTAGTGAAACAAGCGTCAGCTCTGATAGCGGGATAAACATAAACGAAAAGGAGAGAAAATGGTTTCCGTTTTAGAGAGCTATACCATCATATGTGTAGAAGCCGCCTTCCTGAATCGCTTTGAGCTTGATAGGCCAAATTAATTGACAATTTTCTGACGTAGGCAGAAAAACGTTTGAGGAAGATTGCAGACTGTGGTTAATAGAGAAATAAATCAAATCATTTTGGGCGAACATTGCATAGGTTGGAGTATGAATTTCTCGAAGAGATTGATTAGAATGCAGCTTGGTTTGAGATACATTTAAGAAATGTAGTTTAAGGGAAGTATCTGTAGTGTTATCATCCATTGTAAGGCATTATCCTTTTCTAGGATACGATCATTTTCGTATGATTAAGTAGATGTATCGAATTATTCTCAACGTCATTAATAGATATATTCCTCTTGTCATGTTTGAATGAATATATCAGGTTGCACATTACCATAAGTAAACAAAATAGATTCCCTTAAAACTTTGCAATTCTGCAAAAAAAATATTCTGAAAATAGTAAAAACAGGACATGTACAAAAATCGGTTGTATTAACGAATATTAAATGGTAATGATTCGAATCAGTCTTATGTACGCAAAGTAACCGCTGAAGTTTCAAGAAACTGTACTCCTAAATGGCCCTGCAATACCGGTATGCACAATTTCCAATCTTAGGGGAGTATTCCAGCAAGGCGTAATTCGTGGCGCACATTGAACCAGTTTTTACCATAACGCTTACTTCCAACCGGCTTCCCAATCTTACCTGGGTCAAGTGCAGTAGAATATGTATAATATGTGCATGAATTACTTGCCGAAATGAATAATCGATATGGGTGGGATTCGAACCACGATTCCCTGGTTTTATCTATTTATTAATTTATTTAAACATATTTATTCAAGATAACAAGTTCAGTTAAAAACTGTTCTACATCATGTTTCTGAGATTAAAATCATGAACATAGAACAGCAAGAACACTGGAATGTAGATAAATAAAAAAAAACATAAATACATAATGAACTACAAAATAATATATATACATAATACATTACATTGATATTAATTGCATATATTGTGAAAGCAAGTGTAAGAACCACTATACCGCGGCGCCTCCACATTTACATGCATTGGTCGTGTCGATTGTATAATTAGGCTCAAGTAAAGTTTTGCTAAAAGCGATGTTTTTTTTGTCCTCAAATCCAGATAAAATGAATAATAGTACCATAAACGTAATGTATGAAACATTTTGCAAAAAATGAACGATTTTGGTAAACAGGTATAGCTATTTTCTTGATTGAAAAAAGCCACCTTCTCATGCAGAGAATTAGATGAAAATTGCGGAATTGAATTTGTGAGTATACCTTTTTATCATTCTCTCGTCAAATCTCGGAAATATTCTCGCTTATGCCCTATAACTAACTAAATGTCCCTATTACCGCGGGAGGGCGCTAAATATGATTTAAAGGAATCAGTTCGTAAACATAGATACAATTGTCTAAAACTGTGTGTAAGATATGCATGTCATATTAAACATCCGGTAAATTTAGTTTTTCTTAATCGTTAATCTGTTTCGGGGCTCTAATAATGTTTGCCCTTTCACAACCCTTCATACGGCACTGTAACAAATTGTGATATGTGCAAACATAGATATTCCTTAGATTTAGTACGAAATTGTGACCCTCGCAGCACCTGAAAAGAGTGCAAGTTCGGTAAGAGTGCAATAGTGCAAGGTAAGTAGTGACTCGCCTTATTAACGACGCTGTATGTAGAACGAAGGTTGGGATTAATTAATAATGAACTTAGAATATAGATGTGATTGATTCTGTATTAAATGAGTACCATTTGACGTCAGAATAAAGAGCTACAAAGGAAATCTTCTCGATTGCCATTAACTAACATTTTGAAAGCAATTGATAAATATGCGAGAAGAGATTCTGAAAAGGGGGTTAAATGGTTTCTATAACCCCTTGTACGACGCAAAATAGTAGGCCATTGGGATAAAAAAAAAGGCCTCTGCTCAGAAACGACCCCAATTGATTTCTTCATCAAAATTGTAAGAGTTTAAATTCTATTCTAGGTTGATAGTTTGACAATCAAACGGGTAATATACCAGACTCTAGCATTATACATGTTATAAGAGCCAGAATCCATATAAATTTCTTTAGCGTGCTGAAAAGGGGTGAAATGGAAACTATGACCACAATTACGACGCAAAATTTTAGGCCATTGGGATAGAGATGCCATTTTCTCAGAAACGAACCTAATTCCGATTTTTTTCATGATAATTGTAAATTTAAATTCTAAGTTGATAATATGACAATCAAACTAAACATATACATGTAGATTCTTGCCTAATAAGAATCGATGAAAATTTCAATGGCGTCCTGAAAAGGGGGTAAATGGGAACTATGACCCGTAGAACGACCCAAAATATTAAGCCATTGGGATAAAGATGCCCTTTGCCATGTTTGCTCATAAACGAGCATAATTCCCATTTTTGCTTGTTTCATCAAGATTGTGAGTTTAAATTGTAAGTTGATAATCTAACCATAGTTCCACGATCTAACATTCAAATTAGAAAATACGTGTAGACTCTAGCATTCTGAGAAATACAATCGATGACAATTTTTTTAGCGTGCCGCTCGACCATTGGGAGTAAAGAAGGTTGGAAAAAAGATAAAACGGCAGGTGTGAAATCGGAAGTATTAGCAATCCAGGGTTGTCGATCATGACAGATTTTTTTTCCTCGTTTATCCACTGACCTTCATTAAGACTGATTATTAGCAGTGTGCCTAACCAAATGGGGATTCATTAGACGTCATTAGAATAATTGAATTCGTATTCTAGAATTTGTTAGTTGTCCTAAATCCTAAAAGATGAATTCCAAAACGACGGCCAATGTTCTCCGCCCAGCTTGGATCACCTATAAACTAAGTAAAGCCCCGGTCACATAGGACCCCGGAAGCAACACGATTCACCCCGACTCGTTGTTCTGAGGCAGTTAACTGCGAATTAACAAAGAGTCGAGATGAATCGTGCTGCTTCCGGGGCCCTATGTGACCGGGGCTTAACAATTTTTGCAGTACAGATTTAACTTTGGCCAATCGATCATACAGATTAGCATTATCTGAGCTAGATAAGGAATGATTATTCTTTTGTTTAGAACGGAACTAAACGTATGAGTTAGATATATTTGTTTTATCTGGAAAAGTTTGCAGCTCGTCAGACGTTTTTCCTCTGATTTCAGTTAATCTCATCATCATCCAGGCCAATACAGGAAACATAACAACGGAGAAGAAACATATTGGAAACCAGAAAAACAATTCATTTCCTTTCAAAAATGGGCGCGTATATATGTAGGTCATGTGTCGTCATCCCCGTATATCTGTCAGGTCTATGAAATAAACATTGAAAAGTAGATGTTAAAACAACAGAGTGTTGATTTAAACCTGTTTGTTTATATCGTACAAAACAAAATTGCTGTTACAACGCCAGTGATGAATGAACAATGTTACACTCCCATTTTTTTCTTCATTTAATTGCAAAAAATATTTCATTTTTGTTGTGTGTAAGCATCAGCTCTGGCTATCACTACGTTTCTATATGGCCGCACATTCCTGTGTTATTGTTGTTACAACTAGACTTGGGGAAAATAGAAGAACGAAATGAAATGAAGATAAAAACTAATCGAAGCTTACGACGTTACATCGAACGATCCATCAAATCAGTTGCAATATAAACAAACAAACACAGAACGCTTCAAAATAGTGTAATTATGTGTTTATAAAACGGGCACAATATCTCAATGTCAATCATAATCGTCAATTTTTGGCGAGCACCAAACATTATAACGCTACAAACAACTACTTAGAATCATTTTTTCTCAATTGGGAAAATCATTCCGGAATTCCTCACCATCAAAGGCAAGTTTTAGATTCGATGCAAGCGATCTAATACTTTAAGCTCTCGACCGAAATCATAATCACCGCCACTATACCACCACCACCAACAGCAACACCACTATTTGCATCATCACAATCAATGAACATTTAAAAACTTACGGGATGTTTCCGTTCTCTTCCAGCTCTATTTCTTTCATTTTCGCCCGGTTTCTGGCATCCATCTCGAAGCAGACAACAAAACAGATCTGGATTTTAGAAGACGATTCGACTTTTCTGCATCTGCAGTGTGGTCGTTTAAAACAGTTGGCAGTAATAACTTGGTCGCCAAGATAAAAACTATCGAGAATAAGCAATTACACCAGGCATGCCAGGGCCAGTTCCGGATAAGAGTGACACTACTGGACTGGGCCAAACCTTTTTCATGAATGTAGTAAAGCCAGGCAACAACCTTTCGCACGTACTTTTTTTCAATATTGTGTTATTATTCCATTTCACTCGATAGAGAGGGATTTTCAAAAAGTCGTTTTATTTGATACAATTTGACCTCAGCAACGAAACAACCTGATTTGCGCATCTTCATAGCTCATCTTTCGTCATGGAATTTCTAACCTGGGGCCAATTGCACAAAATGGTCTTGGCCGTTATCTTCTTGCAACGACGTATTATCTTCTTGTGCCACTCTCATAACATAGATGTATCAACGTCTATGTCTATGTTAAGACGGTGGCATAAGAAGTTAAGACGTCTTAGCAGCAAAATGATAGCTAAAACCATTAAGTGCAATTGGCCCCATCTCTCCAGGGGTGTGGAAAAGCTATAGGTGACAATCTACCAACAAAGAAAACATATTTTTGACCCTGCGATGTTTTGATGAAGATCAGAAAGAATTGTTGTTGCAGGGACATATCTCGACTTATCCGGGAGACGGAAAACTTCTCTTGACAATTTCTCATCTTCCCTAAAAAATGCTCATCTATAGTATTCTGAAAAGTTGGTATAATCAGATATTTCATAATTAAAAACAAATAAAAATGGGGAAATAACTAATGAACTGTCCTAGCGCCGGGACCGTTGGATTTCCTATGGCAAATATGTCAGGCTGTCTTCAGAACTGTTGTATTGCTGCCTAATATTATCTCAAACGCAATATATGTGATATTATCACAGGCGTTATGCAATAGCATCATTAACGTCCGTAATATCTCGATACATAGACTTGATAAGTCAGTGAACCGATTTCCGGCAAATGTCATTTAACCGATTTGGCATTATACATGTATAGTATCAACCATTTGCCCAAACTTTAACATACTTCAAAATAGAAAAAAAATCATTAAACAAAAAATAAATATGAAAAATATATTTCCAACCGACATCTTGTTATAAACACTTACGTGAAAAAAAAAGTTAAAAGAAGGCTGGGAAAGCACATTGCTTCTAACTACAAATGAAATTTCATAACTTCTTCAACATTTAAAAGTTTGGTTTATATGAGATTTAGCTGATTAATACCTCATTTAAGATAATTTCTTTATTAGAATGCATTTCATTAAAAGAAATCTAATTAAAAACTAATTCAATGATAAACAGTTTTATTATTAATCATTGAGGACAAAAACTAACTCGAGATTTTGGCCTCGTACAAATTTGAATATATCTTGTTGTTTATGAATTGATTCACAAGAAGCCGACATGTACACGTAATTCAAAGTGTCGTAAAGCAACGGTAACGCATTTTTATGGTATATTATATATATCAGACTCTTTAGTGTAAAAATGAGTTAAACAGAAACAAATTAAACAGAATCAAATAAAAGGGAAACGGAAAATGTGATGAATTTACGACTCCAATTTAAGGTGTATGTAGTGGCGCCAATACATTATGCCGATCCTCGGAATAAACCATATGAATTCCAATAATAAGCCACCATACTGTAAACGTGTGCGCCTTCTCGACCTTACCATAGCGAGATGGGATTTTCCTATCTCTATGGCCTCACTGTATACATCTATTTATATATATCCGTCCATGGAACGCATAAGCAGGCTAATTCTTATAATTTGGAAAATGTTGACATTCAATCTGGAATATTACTGTAACAAATGATTTTGAGACATACTACTTTTCAATGTCTTAACTTTCGCGTCTTCCATACACATCAGGGAAAACAAATATCCTGTAATTTCAACAAGCTAACAAGTCTAGGGCTTTGGCAGCTCCACCAGCAAGCCGACTATAGCTTCCCGGGAAAGCTGGGCGGTGCGAGCTAACAAGGTCCCGGGGCGGTCCGTTGTATTGATCTTCACGCCTTCCGACGTGTTAACTCATTTCCTTTGCGCCCTAAACCCGAATCAAACGGCGGTTTACATCTTCAGATAATTACACAATACCCCAGGTCGCCCAGGGTCCAGGATTCATTTTGATCTCCAGGGTGTATCAATAAACTACAATCATAATTAAATGACATGACAATAAAGTACACTTCGACATTATTATTGTGTTTATTGTTCTCTTATCTGGGGCATCCTTTGGCAATTTCATCTTACTATTGAATTTAATTCAAATAATGTTATTGTTCAGTTCTTCTGAGAATTTCAAATATATACAGTCATTAATGATAATGGTAATATGACAAAAGAAAAAAACAAAAATATCCGTAAGAATATGCAAAATAAGTAAAATAATGTTATTACTGGCAAAGAAATCGTGTTGGAATGTAATACGTGGGAGGCTCATGAATACAGTTATTTCGCGAAGCATGCTACAATTGGGCTTCAGTTTGAATACATACAAAACTCACATAGCTCATCCATGGAGAACATTATTCTGAATATCTTGTTCTAAAGACCCACCGTGCCTGGCATTTCCCCGAAAACCGATTTAGATTTGCTCATTTAGCAATTAATCTATCGTATTCTTCAAGCATGATTTGAGATATTGCATGGAAATCTTCGTCTCCAATTCTATCGAGGAAGTTCATTAAATCTGAATTCCAGTCAGGATTGAGGAGCGAGTGATAATTGGCATCAGAGGCGTTCAATTGGATCAAATGCAATCGACTTTTTCCCCCTGGTAAATAAACTTGAAACCCGTCACCGCTGACGTGTTTACCTCGCCTGGTGTAGTATAGGCGCGCTTGCTGCGCTACCACGTACATCAGCCTGGCGACTTACTTTAATTACTTCATTTTCCCCTCCGTCAGTCAGGGTTGCTCATCTGCGCATGTTCTCGTGAGTAAATATCGAATAGCCAGCTGGGATTTCTTCCTCAGAATCCTTCCTTTTTTATCGTAAGTTCTATGCAGGAACCTTGGTCGAGAGAATGAGTCAATCGTGTAGGTCTATGGTGAAATAACACCAAGACTTTAAAGATCATGAACGTTGAATATGAACAAAGCATTTTTCTATTGCATTTTGCATTTGCCCCTCGACAAAAAGGATATAAGAAATGCTTTTAATGCATAAAGGCAATGGCATCGCCCATCCAACCCCCTACTAAAGAAAATAAATACACATCCTAAATATTGTGAGACTTAAAGTGCAATGTGCGTATATGTGCATCTGTGTTTCTGTGTGAGTGTGTGTCTGGCGAGATGATATGAAGTAAGGGCAACGATCGATGAACTGAAAAATGAGTCGTATAAACATTTCTCTTATTCAGAATGGAGTAAGGTATGTGATTCCAGCTACATTTCCAACACGATATAATCTATTTCCGAAAAATTAAGCCGGACGCCAATTTTAATGTTCGGATCCGGCTTGTTATAGTTGTGTCCGCACAGTTCAATACATGGACATGGAGTACGGCTCTTTTGTCTATGTCCAACTTTATTTGGCGGAAATGATTTATATCGTGTTTTCCAAAGCCTGCTAACTAAAATAATACCCTTTATTTGGTGTCGTACTCCACTAACAAGACTAAGCCCAAGTATAGTTTTGGTAAAGATTAAGAAATGTGAATTTGTTGGGGTGTTTATCTTGACATAGAATTATTATACACATTTTGAGACCATAGCATAGTTTAATTGCAAACTGATTACTTTTTAAAATATAAATTTGACCTTTAAATAATATTTAGCGCCCTCTGTTGGTTATAACAATATTTTCTTTGTTATCGGGCATATATACAAAGTTGTTTCCGAGATATGACATGAGAATGATAAAAAAAAAAAAAGAAAGGGGGGGGGGGGGACATGACACTGGCATATTTTGACAATTTTAGGTTATAGCTTTTCCAAAAGATTTTCGAATATATCTTTTGTTATATACTACATTTCATTTTATTTCGATTTGAATACAAGATTTGGCGAAAAAAAAATATTCACTTTTACCAAAACTTTACTTGGTTTTTAATGGTAAACATTACTCACTTATGGGACTGTCTACATGCAGAGACATGCTAACCGCAAACTTAAATATAGGCTCGATCAAACATTTTGGCACAAACGCAAAGAAAACGGGATACAATGTATCAAAAATAATGGACCCGATCAGTAGTTGGTCCAAACATGATCAGGGAGTGTAAACGGGGTAAAATACAGCACTCTTACAATATCTGAATACTAGAATATCATTATGAATAATTTAATCTCAATTATACTAACACTGATAAGATTGATAGTGTTACCGATTTGAATGCAATGTGCAATCTCGCTGGCTATTCATCATCGTGTGCGCTATCCTTTATAATTGCGTTTGATATACTGAAGTGAGTGCTCCTAACTAAAATTGGAGTGAAATTCGGGGCTTGATAATCATGAAAATGGGCATTCTAACCAATCAAATTATGAAAATATTTTGAATTACGACACTTTCAACTGATTGCCACTTTTGCGACAACGAGAAAAGACAGAGACGGCAGTGAAATTTCAATGAGTGTCACATTTCACACAGGTCATACGTAACAATAAATTTTAAGTATGTTTGTACTCATCAGGAGACTGTTGTCTTGTTTTTCTTGTCGCTTTTTTTGAAAATGTTATGAAGACCACTCCTACAATAAAGTTGACCGATATTTTATTTCCTAAATTAGTTAAGACAGTTTTAATACAACCGCTATTGCTCTAGGAAGAGAGGATCAATCATTTCCAGACGAATCAACTAAAAGTGTACCAAGTGAGAACATTTATGCCGCTTCCCCAAGAGTTAAAATATATTTTAATCATCTATTTTTATATCCATTTTATTGCTTGTCTGCCTGTCAAGAAGTCGGTTCGGAGAAATAGTTTCCCCATCCCTTCTATCTGCCAATATAAAACAAAATCCTCCCGAATTCTATATTATTACTTGACCAATATGGATTACATATAACATCAGTAAACCTTCATACAGGTTAACGGAGAGTAGGGGTATAGTGAGGTAATGTAATACAAATTAATGAACAAGTCACGCCTAATGCATTAATTCCAAATATGAAATTACCCCAATATCCTAATGAATCAGATTCTAGATGAATTAAATCGCAGTATATAGGCAAGGGGGAGCTAATTAGGTAGGTGGTAGATCAGGAATATTAGTGAATGCAATATCTCATTCATCGGGTATGTACCATATTTATAGTTCTGATATCAATTACCCTTTGGCGGGAAGCTTTCAACACATTCATGGAGTCCATAATTCAACCCCAGGGATATATGTGTATCCGCACGTTGGTTGATATAGGATTACGCTTAATATCAATATACCACTGTCATCATCATCACCACCATCATCATCATCATCATCACCATCATCATCATCATCACCATCATCATCATCATCATCATCACCATCATCATCATCATCATTATCACTATCACCATCATTATAACCACATTCATCTCCATTACAATTGTTAAAATATATTTATTATCATTGCAATTTATATAATCATACAATTATTGGTCTTCATGTAATTCTTTACCGTTTGGGGTTGGATTGGGGGGGGGGGGGG
>BQKZ01000202.1:121282-163437 GCA_036244855.1 Temnopleurus reevesii | reverse complement strand
GGGGGGGGGGGGAGGATAAAGTGATAAGTAGTAGAAGTAGTAGTAGTAATAATAATAATAATAATGATAATAATAATAGAAATAATAATAATAATAATAGTAATAATAATGAAAATAATAATAATAATATTAATAATAATAATAATGCACAATATTTATATAGCGCTTAATACGAAATGTTTTTAAGCGCCCTGTACATTATTACCCGGCTATAGTATGGCTACCATTTGGCGCTCACTGCATTCAAGGAATTTCTTCCCACCGGTGCCCATTCACCTATCCTGGGTTGAGTGCAGCATTTTTTTCGGGGTTGGCTTATTCGTATGAATGTGATGTTTACCCTTTCAATCATCAAACCGCTCCAATAAACTGAGTATAGATGTTGATTTTCTCTTCCCTACGCATAGATAGCCATTTCAATAGTACAACATCAGCTTATATTACATTCCATTGTTTCGGGCATTTGTGTTTTTTTTTTATTAAGTCTATACTTTTCGTGCCACACATGATATTAAAAACCCATGTTTTTTACGAAAAATAAAGTCGGTCATGGACAATAGAGCCGCTGCACGTCGTGTATTGAGCTGTGCGGACGCAACAATAACAGTCATGTTCCGATTTAAATAGCATTACAAAGGAGCATTGAATTGGCGTTCGACTTAATTTTTTTTCGGAAATAAAATATATCGTGTTACGAGTTTTCGGTCAAGGATTCATTTTTGCAGCAAAAGACGAAAATGTGCAATATTGCACCCTTTTGATATACATGTTCAGCAAAAAAAAAAAAAAGGTATTAATTGTGAAGGCTACCAAAAGGAGGTGCAATATTGTACCATTTGACAGTATATTTCGGACACTGGGACCTGTTTTAGAATCATTGTCTGATAACTTTGACAGTTGCAATCATTCATGGATCGGGGCAGGGCACGATCTGATAGAACTAAAGCCCCGGTCACATAAGACCCCGAAAGCAACACGATTCACCCCGACTCGTTGTTCTGAGGCAGTTAACTGTGAATTAACAAAGAATCGAGGTGGATCTTGATGCTTCCGAGGTCCTATTTGACCGGGGCTTTAAGTAACCCTGCTCTGAGCACTCCGCAGAATACTGTATCAAACCTTTGGCTGTTACATTTTTCAAAACCTATAAAGTGCATTGTTGCACCTAAAAATGTGTCCCAGTCTTTCCACATTTAACGATGTATATATAGACCCATAAAGATGCATATAATTTGATGCGCATTTATACCTTAAAGTGTATCTATCCTTTCATATCAGGACTGGCGTCGGAAGAATTTTCTCGAATATATTCTCGATTTTCCCCGGCATTTAGTCCAATGGTGGTAAAAATGAATATTGTTATTGACAGAATGGAAAGCACACTATAAAAATGTATTACTTTGAAATGCCTTAATTTTCCCGTCATTATAATTACATCCTAATATTTGATATACTCTACCAATGTGGGATGTGTGAAGAAAAAAAAAATAATGTGCAGAAATGTGGCATTCACAATCACATAACCGCAGGAAAATGTTGGAATACTACCAAAAAAGAATGAAATTGATTTTTATATAGCACTGATATGATACAGAAATACATCGCTTTCAATACTGGGATTTATTCAAAATACCATTGGAATGACTTCTGCTCTACACTGGTTTTGTTCATGCAATTTCCAGGTGTTGCAAAGTATGAAAACCGAGTATGAGTATTTGTTCATCAACTACTCTGTTTATTCTACTCTATTTATTTATCTTTCTTTTGCTGTTGTTTGTTTACTAACATAAATACAATTAATTCATAAAGATTGCGTGAAAGAGATGTTGTTAGAATAAAAAACAAAAAGGTAAGAATACACACACACACACACATACACATCCACACTCTCTAGAATATACACACATTTTCAGCGAAAAACGTGACCAAATGTCATTGTCATTGGCATGAAGCAAAAATGCTGAAAACTATTATCGAAACATGAAATAATTAACGGCCACGTATCAATAGTTGTTAAGAGCAGCTTTGTCTTTTTGTTACAGATGTTGTATCTGAATTCCATCTTTCCTGAAATAATAAAGGCAGATTGGCGTATAAAGTTATACTATTGTACGAAGCCATTTTAAGGAATGTAGGAACTATACTTCCGCCAACAACATCCTACCGGAATACGTCATTTCAAGAGCCATAAAAGCATGAATAAAACAAATTCTAAATTAGCAAGTAATATCTATTACCATTTTCAATTCATCTCTGCGGAGATTCTGTACTTTCAAAAGTTGTCTTACCTTCTGTAGATTGAGTTTCCTCCTTCTTAAAAAGCGTGAAAAGAGTTTAAGTCGCCAACATGTTCCTCTTTTAGATGACTTGCCGACGGCACTCTCCACAAAGGAAATCGTCTAGAGGAATAGGATGGAGTATTTACTGGTGGAATTGTCTCCGATATAGCACTTTAAATCTAAATATTTTATCAGAGCAATGCTTTATCCTCCAGTTATTGCACTCAGATTTAAGTAAGGAAGGTTCCGTCCGGATTATCTCGTATTTATCGTTTCGAGTAATTCAGCACCATGAATGTAATCCTTTAACATGTAGTTGCATGATTTTCTAAATGCTGATCACTTTTAGACCAGAAGACATTTTTAAGAAAATGCAATCTATTTAGCTCCTGTCACAGCCCGATGTACCTCGTTTAGATTTATGCAATAGTTATTCTTAAAAGTGCGAATGCTTACAAGGGTAGATATAATTTGACTTGGATCTGACACATTTATTCGGTGACTGTAAAGGTATATGGTGTTAGTTTATTCGTTGAAAACAGGTAGCCAGTCGAATTTTTCATTCAAGAATCCCCAATTTACGTTCACTTCTTACTAGCATTTCCAGCCGATTCGCCAGAAGAAAATAAGTGATATCCTTAGATATGGCGTTGTTTCGTCTCAAAAGTTTCTGGTGAAAACCTGCAATGCTCCGCCTTTTATAGAATAACAAGAGACAATATCAGTAATTTTTTTAGAGTACCTTCCAACTTCAAATATCCTCGATGAATTTTACAATGTGATGACTTTATCCAACCCTACTATCATGAACGTAGGTTAAAGAAGTAAAACTGCTTTGAAATAATTGTGATGACAATATTCTAATAAACATGATAAAGATAAATCCTAAGTCAAGGTTATATAGCAAATCCAAAATGTGAAACTATTGCTGACCCTGCCGTACAAGACGATTGAGCTGGGTCAAAAGGTACACATCTTCGGACGGGTTCCAAGAACTGATAGAAACGAAAAAAGTGCATTATTCCGCCTGAGAATTTTACTGCGAGCTAAAGCCCCGGTCACAAAGGGCCCCGGAAATAACACGATTCAACACGACTCTATGTTCTGAGGAAGTTTACTGTGAATTAACGAAGAGTCGTGTTGAATCGTGTTGCTTCTGGGCCTCTATGTGACCGGGGCCTTATTACACGCCCAGCAACTACCGCGATTGGCTGCCGAAGACAACTCAAGTTTCCATTCTCTTGCCTTTCTCTCCGTTCTACCAGGTTGTCTCTTGGCATTGATTAGGTTTCAAGTTCCAATCACGGTAATTAAAAGAAATGAAATTGAAGAGAAGCAGAACAGGTCTGGAAATTTGAGTTTCGCCTCTTCTGAATATGGAATAGTGAACGTCCAATGTGGAGATAAAGTGTACTGGGCATAATGAATCAAACAGAGAGAAAGGAAGAGGATGGTAAATAAAAAGGGCTGGTTAGAGTCTTGGATAGATGAAATAGACATTACGGGAATTAAGAGAAGGGATAGGGGAAGAGAATTAAAGAATGGTTAGATGACGAAGAGGAAGAAGATTAGGAAAAAAGAAGAAAAAGGGTGATAAAGGAGGATAATAGAGACAGATAATAGAAAGAAGCAGAGATGGAGGTATATTTTTGTGGGATTTGGTTGGGAGGAAAGGGAGGATAGGAGAGAGATGGAAGAATAGGGAAAATGGAAGATGTGGAAGGGTAGAGAGATTAAAATTCACAAGCAAAAGACACATCTTTCTCTCTCTCTCTCTCTCTCTCTCTCTCTCTCACTCTCTCCCCCTCATTCTCTCTGTGTCAATGTTATTCTGCGATGTTTGCATATATTACGCTAAAAACTGAAATACCGTTCTGCATATCAGACAAAAACGTGTGGTTGTGCTTCATATTTTCAAATTATTCATCAACATAATTTCAACGAATTTTTGGGTGGTTCCATCTTTTTTTTGGACTCCTGGGGGGTGTTTTATCAAGATTTGTCGCAGAGACAATTAGTCAGCTAGCGCTGACAAATTCCTTGATTGTGATTGGATGAAAAGCACTATCGATGACAGTTGCTATGGGAACTGTCAGAAAATGACTCCTTGTGGCTGCAACAAATCTTGATGAAACACCCCCAGATTTTGTTATTTTTAACTGTTTAAAATGAACATCCGCCTCATCTATTTTTTTTTAATATGCCTTTGGGTTAGTTTGGTGAGCCACGTTTTTCTTAAAATGCGACTGTATGAAATACCGACTGTTGGTACATTTCAACTACGTCTCATATGTTATTATTTAGAGTTAGCATGGTTCTTGTGACTTGAAAGAAAAATACATGGTAATTCAAATTAAAGGGGAACTACACTCAAACATTAAATTGTTATCATTAAATGGAGAAAAATAAATTGAACAAACTGTGAAAATTTGAGCAAAATCGGATAATCCCTTTAAAAGATATGAATTTTCAAAGTTTTGATTCACACCCCTCATGAGCTCCTTAAATTGGCAAACGTACAGGCATAAGATGGCTGCCAACATGGAGAACTCTCCATTCACTTTGTGCACACAATTTCATATTTTCCTCTTTTTCCAGAAAAGTAGACAAAACGTTGTTTTTTCGGTTAAATATATTATAGCCACATCAATTCTGCAAGCATTCCAGAAAGAACGATGTTGAATCTTCGTTTGAAATATTATGTTGATCCATTTTCAAAAAAAAAATATATACAAAGTGAATGAGGAGTTCTCCATGTATGAATTACATCACAGATTATGCTAATTGGCTATACGGTGCCAATTCAAGGATGCCTAGCACAGATGAAAATTAACAATTTGAACATTCATAACTTTTGAACGGGTTATCCGATTTTGCTCAAATGTTCACTGTTTGTGCATCTGATTTCTTTTCATTTACTGACTATACATTATTGTCTGGATGTAATTCCCCTTTAAATAATAATTATACCGTATTGCATGTAAAAGCATGAAAGCCTGCCCGGAAACACGCGAAAATAATGCGGTACAGGCACATTTCTGATAGGCGGTAACAGCATTGCACGCCATTTTGAGCTGCAGTTTTTGTCTGCTATTGCTCAGTCTAGATACAGGTCAGACTATTAACAGATTAATATGTAATAATTAGTCCTCATATATGGTAATAAGAAACGTTAATGTGTCCACATGAACATCCCCAATATAAGAAAGAATGTCGATAAATGAATTAAATCAGAGATTTTATTTTCCATCTGGTTACTAAAAAGTCCTTAAAGTATAGAAATTACATTTAACATATTTTTAAGCAAACAAACTATTTAAAAAACTGTGCCAATATACTTCATATATACCGTGCTAATTATCAACTTAGGAATTACTTGGTGTTTTTTTTTTGTGTGGGATATTTCCCTACATCATTATCATCACTCCCTAGAGATTACAAATCTTAATTGGAAATTTATGAAGGCAGTTGAATGCATAAGAACAGCGCCATCATTGTCAAATGTTCGGTATTGCATGCAATTGATGACGATTCTTAACCTAATGTTACAAGCATCTATCTGGTGAAGCTAGTATTAGAAAATATTTTTTAAATACACCATTTTCAGGGATAATTAACATGATTTAATAAGTTATGCGTTATCAGCATTGAGTTATGGAATAGTTTCCTCTTTTATTTGTGAAGTGCCTTAACATTTTTTCTATTAAGATATTGAAAAAAAATATGGTGGGGAAATTTGACAAATTTCTAAAACACGTATCCCTAATTTTAAAAAAAAGACAATCATAAAAAAAATTTCAGGTCTAATATTGAAATATTGATCAATATAGTGTATCTTAATCTACCTGCCGCTAACAACTATTAATCGAGAAATAAACTGGTACTTTCAATTCAGTACCTCTGTAAATTTCATGTATCAACAATGGTTATTGCCAAAACATTGCATTCCTCACGATAAAACTATTCTTTCTGCTTTTTTTTTGGGGGGGGGGGGGGACAAAGCACATTATTTCTACTGCGCATATGCAATAGTCGATCCGATTAAAAAAAATATCATTGAAAACCGAAGAAAAGGGACGTTCATATTTGTTTTGGGGCTGGCAATAGTGTTAATAGATCTCCTATCCGTTCAATTGGGTTTATCTTTCCCAAATTACATCCTACGTATATCTGAATATAGCTCGTATACATCTTTGATGATTTCCTCGTTCAATTCGCATCTAAGCCTTAACTACATTAGCTAACCGGAAGTGACGACAAACACGGAACAATACCGCCTATAGCAGCGCTTTAATTTCAATCTTGGCGATTGCCTACATGGCATAGGAAGGAAAGGTAATCGTTCCTTGAGCTGATTAGATTCTATTATTTAGTGTAATTCAATGGATTTGTTCCATCTAAATGTATATCGCTTCCTGTGAAAAGCGAGAGAACAGTGTTCCTTAATATTCCATCGACTTGAGCATTTTGTTGGTATACCTTTTCTTTTAGATAATTAACATTTTTTTTTTAATCCATTAGACACCACGTATGAGTATAGATTTTGTATAGTGTGAATTTCCCGGCTAAAATTGAGATTTTCTATATCTGTGATTAGAATACATGCTGCTTTTAAAAAAATAATAATGGTAGCTACTTGTATAGCGCACAGATCCACCTTATCGGTGCTCATGGCGCTGAAAGCTTTACACTCACTATTACCAGGCTCTAACTGGCAGCCATTACGGCGCTCCGCAGACAAGGAATTTCTTCCTGCCGTCCCCATTTACCTCACCTGGGTCGAGTGCAGCACAATATGGATGAATTTCTTGCTGAAGGAAATTGACGCCCTAGGTGGGACTCGAACCTACTACCCTCTGGTTGAAAGGCGAGATCAGATCCACTACACTACGGCGCCTCCATAAAGGGACGATATATGGGGCGAATCTGTTTTTTTTTTCTTACTAGTGTGGCAGAGTTTCTTCATTTGTGGTTCTTGAATATTACAACGAAATGCTGCAATAATCCTTGTGACTATAGATCCCGTGCAAGTTTCTTGGTCGTTTTGTCACCCAAGAAATGACGTAATAAAGATGAAGGTGTATGTTTCGTTAATGAGTTTCTTCAAAAGTGGTCTCTGATCAAACTTGATTTCTAAAGAACTTGACGTAATAAAGATGAAGGTGTATGTTGCGTTAATGAGTTTCTTCAAAAGTGGTCTCTGATCAAATTTGATTTCTCACAACCGCCCACACCACACGATACACAACACATTCAAGCCCTCTCCAGGACAGCGCTTACGCTTTTTGTGAGAGTATACTCATTAAAGATTAAAGATTCAAGATTCACACGAACTTTTTTGCATCTGTCGTATCAACAATTGGTGTGATATTTCTTAATTTTGTTTAAATGCATTGTTGAAAGTTGCAGTTCTTTGCGGAAACGTGATATGTATTCATTCAAAGGTGCAAGCTCTAGTTTTCTTCAGTGATATGTATATGAAATTTCTGGTTTGATTATTTAATTTGAGGTCATTATAAATAGACTATTGGGATATTGGATTTCGGAGGCACCATGGTTTGGTTTAAAGACATTGAAAACATTTTTTTTTTTTTTGGTTAAAAAACCTCAACTGTCAGATTCGACATAATACCTAAATTGCTGTTGATGTACATAAACCAAGCTGTAAATACCTTGGGCTTCAAGATCAATGCTTAGTGCTAAAAAAAAATAAATAAAAAATATCACCAACAATAGGTGCACTGTATATGTGAAGTAATTAAGCAATATTAATCACGCTTTATTCAAAATGATTTTCATAGATATCGTGATAGTGTCCGTACAAGTTTCGGATTGTTTGCATTCATTTTGTTTATAACATTGCTCAGGTGGCTTGATTTAAGAATTTAAAAAAATCTTAATATATGACAATGTGTTTGAAATAAAATGTATTGACTTGAGCATCATCAACATGAAACACCCATGTATATATCTTATTGCAAAACAAAAAGAAAAACAATTGGGGCAACCACATAACCTTGGGGCACACCCATATTAGACTCGTGAGCAGAGGATTCAAGGCCGGATATTGTGATGGTAAACCTCGAGTAATCAAGACGAGTAATGCCATATGTGATTGTTATCCTCTTTTATTCTTGTTAATAGGAGAATTCCATGTTTATAGTACCTTCTTCCTCCAAGATAGTACAATACGCCGAATATATATCGACGGTCTAGTATGGTTTCATCTTGGAGGAAGACTTCCTCCAAGGTTTCATGGCCTTTATCTAAAGTGGAGCATATGTTATTTGATACTCTTAGGGGGTGTTGTTCAAAAGTTGCAATCGATCGCAAGTTTCAGTTGATTGGAACGTGCCAATCAATATCATAGATTAATGCGCGTCTTGTACATATGCGCATATTACGCGTGCAAATGAAAATTCGCCCTACAATTTGCAAAGGTGCAGTTGATTTGCATTAGATTTTGAGCAAAAATAATCTGGGCGTCGTCAATGAAAAGAAGCCTTTCAAAACGATCATGTGAAAATAGGTATGATCTGCTAGTTTTAAACATCCATTTTTCACACCCGTATCATCCCGTTATCGAATACGTATACCGCCTGAAGAATATATGCGAACGGTTATCATTTGAGGCTCTCCTGTGGAAAAAAAAATAATGATTAAAAAATGAATGTAATTTATGAAGTTTAACAGTCGTTTTTCCTTCTTTTCCTACTGTGTGTAGGCATTTTTATTTCTTTCCGTTGAAACTAATCCTCTTATCTCACAAAGTTGATATCATACCGCAAAACTAAAGTACAATATTGTATTCCCAAATTATGCATTCATATATTTCTGCAGTTACATACGCCTATTGTAGAGAAGTTACGAACATATACATCATCACCACGCGATATTGCATGACCCAAATTTGCCGATTCATCTAAGAATAAAACTGTTATATAACTGTTTTAAGTTATAAAAATAATTTTCAAATATCCTTAAAGAATGTTGAATGCTCAGGTACAACACAGCATTATAAATGTTTGGTTTGGTTTAGTTTTATTTACCGTCATAAAAATAATCAGAATACATGGAAAACAATATAGATGAATATATACAACTAAAATTCAATACATAGAGACAAATATTTCAAATTCTAAAATAACGGAAGGAGCACTCCATTCAGAGCCATTGATATATCAATGGCTCTGTTCTTCCTGGAGGTCCAAAAGAAAACAAAGTAATGAAAGTAATACATAAACAATTGAAAATTATAAGACAGAAACATAACGAATAACTAATAATGTAACAATCTGTGTACAAATGAGAGAAAAAGCAATTCTAGTCCCTAACCCGCCCCCATTTATCTTAGGAATGTAATGCACCCTTACCCCCCCCCCCCCGGCCCGGCTTGCCCTGTGTCCAATGCCTATAAATCTATACTATTCATCAAATTGTCAAGATCGGATTTGAAGAGATTAAGTGTTGGGTGTTTCCAAATGTTGGGTGTTAATTCATTGTAAAGTTTAGAGCCACAATAAGAAAAACTCCTTTTACAATAATCAGATTTCGGTTTGGGCAGTAAAAGATTATTTTCATTCCGTAGAGTATAAGTAGTTTCTTTTTTAACAAATTTATGTCGTAAATAGTATGGAGCTAATTCATTAAACACTTTATACAGAAGAACAGATAAATGTTTTTTCCGTCTGGTTTTCAAAGTTTCCCATTTAAGAAGATCATGAATTTGGAATGTCGATGTGTGAGAATATGGTTTTATTCCAAGAATAATGCGTCCCGCCCTGTTTTGGAGTTTTTGGAGGTGGTCAAGAAAATTTTTTGAAGAACCTTGCCATATTGTGTCGGCGTAGTCAAAGTGAGGGAGAATTATTGATTGATATATTATTTTGAGATAAGATTTATTAAGTGTATATCGTAATCTACCTAGGAAACTGACCATCTTCCCTATTTTCTTAATTAATTCCTTTAAATGTAGGTCCCATTTTAATTTGGAGTCAATAATCATACCAAGGTATTTAATATCGTTAAGCTGTTTTATATCATGAATGCCTATTTTTAAATTCAATTTATCATAGTTACAAAACAATTGTTACAAAACAATAGTTACAAAACAATAGTTACAAAACAATTGTTTGCTATTTCCCTTCTTCCTCATGTCATTCTGGAAGGAAACAGTGCCGAGAATGTATTTAAAGGAAACAAAAGTAAAGTCTTAAACAATTTGAATAAACTAGATTTACTTAAAAATACAGACCAACGCTTTTGTGTAGTTTCAGCTGCAGGCCGAACTCAATAGGAAATTACAAGCGCAAATTATGTAACATTTGACGGTACAAATCTATTTCTGAAGTCAGTAATAAATTTGACAAATCAACAAGAACTTTATTTTAGTTTTGAATTTTGCTTTCTCCTTGTACAGTTGTAAATCCTTAAAAAAAAGAAGTGCATGTAAATCAAAAAGGCAAATGAGGCTATTTTCATAATCAAAATAAAACAATTTGGAAATACATGGATAACCATTAATCCAAAGTCACATGCTACTCTCTCTTGCATGTATATCAAATAAGTTATTCAACACCGTTCTCCCCTGAAATTTGTATCCCCTTAATTCCTTCCTATTAATACCGATGACTTTCAATGTAATCACAAAATTTCCTGTACTTAAGATTTACTTATGTTAATTTACCCCATTAACCCTTTTTTTGAAATTTTCTCATATGGGGCCTGTAACATAAAAGAGTTACGATTAATTCCAAATGTATCGTATCTCCACTGTACAAGCTTTGCCATAGACTTACGATTAATACTTATCGTATTAAAGTTTGATGGCATATTTTATGTTACAGGCCCCTGATGTGGCACAAATCAACCGCCTCGCTTGTCCCGAAAAGTTTAACCCATCTCATTAAGGCACTATTTGATTCCCTCGCCTCATCAAAAAGGGGGCCTCCAGATTAGAGAATTGACATGTTAATACAGTGTAACAGTTTTACCCACAATTACGTTGAGGAGACATACTAGGTAATATTTGTAAATGCTGATGAAAATGTTATCCTTCAAAGCTGGCACTTAAGGTTAACCTTTTCTGTACGTGGTAGCTGGAAGCTACGTCATTTCCAAAATGGCATAAAAACTAAAAAACATATTATACTCCACTTTATTACCATCTTTAAAAAAAAAAGAATTGCAGGTTTAGTACAATTTTGAAGGCACCTTGCGAATCATAGGAACTTTATAAAATGTGTGATATATCAAAACATTAACCCTCCTCCTTTTCTTGAATGTTATAATTAAGCCTGTCCACTCTTAGCAGGTCATCTTCTTCAACACGATGATAAGTAATGCGTCAAAAACATGTGGGAACGTTTAGAAACGCCTTTACACCAAATTTAAAAGCACAATACAATATTTAGAAAAAATTTCGGACTCCGAAGTTGTCTTCCATGCACTCGCCTTTCACGTTCTTGACAGTAATTTATCCAAAACTCCGGCCCACTTAACAGTAACTTGATAGATGATTATCAAAGTCATATCATATTTCCTTTCTTTGCTTCACGGTAGTCAATGTTATATTCATTCTGGATTCTGTAATTGGCTTTTAATACAATTGATTTAAAAGTCCCCTCGAAATCATGATTAGCAAATCATATCATATTTTGAAAATATGTGATGTACTTTAGACTTAGTTATTATTAGATAATTATATTTTTTCGAGACGATTTGTCAAATGTGCACGTTCAATCTTTAAAAAAAGAGTTTTCGAGCAAAGCAGGTACCAATTCAGTGTTTTATCCACCCTGTTCAGGTCAATGTGTTTATCTATTCACGATATTGCTTTAAAGAGCTATTCTATACAAAATCAGCGCCCAAATCACTGCATTCAATGAAGCGTGCACTAAAGAAGAAGCGCTCTCAGATCCGACCTTACCATGGGCATTGTTCTTCAAATTATCATCATCGTCGTTATCATAATCTTCCGTGGTAATGTTTGAGGGGAACATCGTTGATGGGTACAATAAGATTGCTTCGGTGGTGACGTCATCAGCATCAGTAGTATTATTGTCGAACATTTTGGAAGTCTCGACAAAGGGCGTCGTTACCTCTACTTGATCTGAAATGGTTTCGTTATCCCGACGTGGCGCTGCCGTGTCGGATGGTTGATGAGATTCACCAAGGCTTGCATTAGCCTCGTTCATTGTCACTGCTCCGGTTGTAATATCATAATATGATGTCTTTGGGGTCTTGCTGACATCTTCATCCGGTGGCAAAGTAACATAACTGCCCGTTGAGGTGTATCCGACCGAAGTCACTACAGTATTGCCATTACCTTGGGTGGTGTGTATCCCGTATAAAGTATCATCAATTTCCGATGGAATTTTCGTTGGGACCGTCGATACAGAACCAATTGAGGTTGATTCCATGGGGATGTCAGCATCTTCACTAGAGTATAAATCAGTAGCATTTTCGACGCCCATTTGGAAAGTATCAGCAGGAAGTGTCGTTGCCTGGTCGATGACATCTGAGCTGGTCCGGTTATCTAGAGGGTGCTCTGTTGCATCAGGGGGATGTGGACTAGAATTGACCTCGTGCATTTCAGCGGTGTTGATGATGGGTTCACTATTTGCTAAATACGATATCATTTCAGTTACTGTTACTTCATGTGTTGTTGGGATGTTCTGGGTGTCATCTATCTCGTGTGTCGTAGTTACAGAATCAACGCCCTGGGTTATGGCTGGAGTTGTCATTGAGGCATAGGGGGAAGTTACACTGCAGTTTCCATTGATTCCAATACAGCATCGCCTCCCAGGTACCTCTTTATTTTTCAAGTACAACTGGCATTCCAAATCCAGGCTTTCGTTCATCTCTGCTCTAAGGACACTTGTTATGACACCGTCGGACTGCAGTAAGGTGCTGGCGTTTTGTACCATCCCTTCTCGAAACCATTTAGTGATGTACGGAGGGACCCCTTTTTCAGTTGAACAACGGAATTCAGTGATACCCGCACTGACATTGACATCTTTCCTGCAAATTGGGTACCTCAACGCAGGGGCGTACCGTACACGAATGTTTACACTGCTGTTGATCCCGCTATTCATCGAAAGGCAAGTGAAGCTACCACTGTCTTCCCTGCTGACGTTCCTGATAGACAGTCGGAAGAATCGCCGACCCTTCTTCGTAATTTCAACCGTAATTCCGAATCGATTTTCTGTAGCAATCAATGTATCATTGTAGGTGATATTGATCCCTTCTCGAAGCCAATATATTTCCGTCAAGGATGCATTTCGGACAACACAGACGAGTTCCAATGACTGACCTTCGTGAACAGCATTTATGCTCTCACCGGTAAAGTTATTGCTGCCTTTGATGGTAATCGGTTCTGTAGTATCCAAAGCTGTCACTGCCAAGAGTATAGCAAGCATTTGAGCTGAAATTGGTTTCATTTGAAAGGCATGCATCATGAAGCTCTGATACGATTTTCCTCGATTGCGTTCAATCAATGTTAGGAGTACATAAAAGAAGCTGGCCTTCAAGCGATTAAGAGTAAAGTGTCTTCACATAGACACAGCAATGATGAATAAACTTGAATTCACAAAGTCATAGGCATTAAGAGAATCTGATACAAATATTTATGAAACTCAATCATCAATTAATACCCTTCTCAGTCAAACCTTGTAACTAATATGTGATATGAAGGTATTTTCCAATAGATCATTAACGTTTGCATAGCCAAATTTGGTCATCAACCCATCTAATTGTTCTTCATCAAATACAGGATACAAGACTTTTAACGGTACTATCACTTTCTTTGGATTTCCCCAGATTTATGCTGCTCTAATTCCCATCTGGGCCCCGTGACGAACAGATTTGCGATTAATTGCTAATCTAATAGCGATTGATATCAATCGCAAGTCTATGGCAATTCATGTACTAACGTTTGCAATTGATCGCAAAATCAAATAGCGATTAATCGCTAACCTTTATGTTACGGGGCCCAGGAGCTGCTTCATGCACATGCTTTTGAATGTGTTACTCTTTTTATTGTAGAGGAACTTTCATGGCACTCTGTATCATGATATAACAAAATAATGTGTGTCATTGTATAATAATTCCATTTCCCTCCAAAAAGTACGCCTCTGAGTATTACAAAATATTTCTCATCAATATTCTATCTGGATCAGAGAGCTAAACCCCGCCTCCCGGAAATACCCTCGCTGCGGCACTTTAAAGTTTTGATTTACAACCCTCGGCTCCCTGAGTTGGCAACCTGTGGGCACAAAATGGCTGTCAATATGCAGATTTTGTTTTCAAGTATAATACAAAGTTATATGGACATATCAATTCTTCATAAATTCCGGGAATAATGGCGATGAACCTCATTTGATATATGAAATGGATCCATGTTTAATAAATGTATGTATAAAGTTAATGCCCAAGTAAAGTTTTGGTAAAAGCTAATATCTTTATCTCCAGATTTTGTCTTCAAATCTATATGAAATAAAATATAGTATCATAATCATGTTGCCCCAAAAGATTGTGCGAAAAATAAACGTGTTTGGGAAAAGCTATAAACTAAAATGTGTACTTTTTTTAGTGTCGGGCTTCACAACACTAATTCAATAATTTCTTTCTTGATAAAGGACAACTTCCCATTTTCAGAATTGGATGAAAATTTAAGAAATTAATTGCTGTGTATATCTCATTTATCATTCTATTGTCGAATCTCGGAAAAAATTGGTATATGCCCGATAACAATCAAAATAATGATATAACCAAGAGAGGATGCTAAATATGATTCAACGGTCAAATTCAAATTTTCAAAAGAATCAGTTCGTAAAAAAATATGCTATAGTCTCAAAATGTGTATAAGAATTACATGTCATGACAAACATCCCCCAAATTCACATTTCTTCATACTTACCAAAACTATACTTGGGCTTTAATCAGGAGTTCTCTATATTGCAGTGCCAAAGTTACTCATTCAAGAATGCTTAACCGTGGAAATAATAATAACCTAATAAAGATTGATAACTTTTGAATGGATTATTTGATTTTGCTCACATTTTAAGAGTTTGTTCATTTTTTTTACGAACAACACATCAATGCGCCAGTGTGAAGTTTCCGTATGAGAATATGATGCATATCTGCCAGTATATTTTACTAAATTCTTCTCAACGTTAATCTTTTTGTGGCCTAGTGGGTAGGTACCGGTGTTTAAAGCTGGAGACTGGGGGTTCGATTGCCGGCAAAGCGGACTTTTCTTATTTATTTATTTATTTATTGATCAATATTTTAGCAGGATGCCCTCTCAACAAGATGTTGGTATCACGAGGGGTCCTGCATGATAAAAAGTACATGAACATATACAGTAACAAGACTCAACAGTGTATATTATATATTAATAAAACTTAAAACAACTATTTACACTAATAGCAACACGATATAAACCATCTCCGAAAGATCAAGTCGATTGCAATGGTCGTTTGTATTTTTTTTTACCTTGAAAAGAAAATAAAGAAAGGAAACAGATAGCTCTCCGGAGCATTGGTACGAGATCATACAAAATAACAAGCAACCTCCAAGTTTTGTTTTACTATAGATGTATAACCATAGAGGTATATAGCCGTATATAGGCTAAGGCTAGCTCTATGTGTATAACACACACACACAAACAAACGCACATAGAAATATACGTGTGTGTGTGTGTGTGTGTGTTTGTGTGGTTGTGTGTATTTGATATATTCAAAGAGAGTGTTATATATATATCTAACAGGGACAGTACAAGTTTTATTCATTGACAAAAAAATATGTATATGTATGTTCTTTTGAATTTGTGATGATTCCTTGATTACTCTAGTTATCGTTATTTCCCTTTCTGCTGTCATTTCAGACAATATCGATGCTCCGACATCCACAGGGAGAACAACAACCGGAGGTAGGGCTTTTATGATGAGAATATATTTTGCTTGCCAGAAAGTGGAACATTGTTCCGAAATTGGTGAACATGGTTAAGGGATAAGACAAAATCGTCAACATGCCTTCCTTCTCATCGTATTTTTTTCAGCAAAAATTAAATGATTTACATTGAAACGGATAATAAAACTTAACTTGCCATGTCTTTTTTTCTCCTTCCTCTGTGTTTCAAAAATTCTCTCATCACCACTTTATAAGTTGGATTGATAACAAAAATAGAACTCTGTGTAGGTTCAAGTTCGTCTTCAAAATTAAGCAAATCGTGATGTACTTGTTTAGTCGATTGCCTGAATTTCTGGTCAATTTGGCCTGATATGGAAGACCCACATTTTCAAAGGGTCAAGCAATTCAGGTTAATCATGCAGACGACTAATTTAGTGACGCTGGAATACTGTCATTGAATGATCACGATTTTCCTCATCTCACGATAACCAGCAACAAAAATTAGGACGTGGTGGATCCCCCCTAACCGAATGTGAACCTTTTTCGATTTGGAAACGTCATGAAGTTTCTCAAAGGCATGATAAAGTTACACGGGGTTAACTCCTTAAGATTTTGAAAATTGCTTAAAGATTTAGTGGCTTACAGTATTTATTATTCTCGATGCTGAAAATATCTCAGGAAACAATACTGAACAGGTCCTTTTTTTTGGAAAACGTCTAATCAGATTTGTTCTCCCATGAGTTTTCGTAAAAATGCAGTTGTTCCGCTATTTACGGTAATGACTAATGTGTACTAAATCATTTTCAGCAGTATGCTTGATGCTTTAGGCCTATTTGGATTTGATCGTATGGCGAGGATAAAATAACGGATGTAATATTCTAAAGATTTAAGGACCGGGTCTGCCCTAGAAAAATATCGCGTTGTGAAAACAGAATACAAGACCAATAAATAGAAACGTGTTTTCCGTGAGTAGGAACATAAAGAAGAAACCTGTTTGAACAGTATGCAAATTTGAAACATATGACCACGTGTTATGATATGCATATTTCATTTATCTTTCGACCGTTTAATTCGTACAGCGTTATGATTTAATCTAAGGATCCGTTTTGAAGTTATTAATCAAAATGAAATACATACGAAATTAAAAAGGACAATAGAAAAAGTAATTTGTCACTATACAAATCTTTTCGAAAAGATTGTAAGGGGTGCTTTTACAAACATTCACATAAAAGTATTAACTTGTCACGACTTGTATTTTGTGAATTATAACATAAAGTGTGATTTATCAATTAAGTTACTGAAAAAAAATGCTTGCATTTTTAATCAACCTCTTACCTCCCCACTGGCACTTTCCCCTCTCAGTGCCCCTCTCCCCCCTCTCTATCTATCTATCTATCTATCTATCTATCTATCTATCTATCTCTCTCTCTATCATCTCTCTCTCTCCATCTCCCACTCGCTCTCTCTCATATATTTCTCCCTCTCCCTTTCTCCCCTCTCCCTTTCTCCCCTCTCTCTTTCATTCTCTTTCTCCCCCTCTCTTTCTCACTCACTACCCCTTCACCCTCTCTCTCCCTCTCTCTCTCTCTGTTTAAACTAGGTTACATCTGTTTTTATGTTTCACAAAAACATAAACAAATGAGGAATGAGCTGCTGTTTTAATGACTATTTTAATAATCGACTGAAATATAACATGTTGTTTTCTTATAATGCAAAGTATTAGCAAATGGATATTACACACAAATCGTACACAACATATCATGGCAACGAAGATTATACAGTTCATACACAACATAGCAACAAAGACTTCTAAAAAGTCATATAGGAATTATAAAGAGATAAATGGAATGTTTAAAGCCTGCGTCGGCGCAGCGTTTTTGGAAGTAAAAAAACGTTCCCTTGACGTACAAAGACACAGGTCATGCGGTGGACTGATCGACGCTCATCGTACGCTCGTTGAGCGCAAGCTGAACGTCAGCCCACCGTCTGAACTGCGAATGCTGTCCATCAAATGAGCGTTTTTAATTTCTAAAAAAAGCTAGGCCGACGCAGGCTAAAAACACAAAGGTGTGACGCAGGATTTACATGATTATGAACTGTTTTTATTTTCCAAACGTGAGGAAAACAAGATTTAACGTGAAACGCCAGAGAAACGCTTATCTTTATAATTCAAACGGCCAAACGGGAATCCTTGGAGTATATATCTGGCGGAGGAAAAAATAATTATACCTAAAAGTGCATTAAAATTAACCAAAGAATATGTTTTGACATGATACTGATTACTCTAAGATAGAAGTAATTAAATATATTCTAATAACTAAATAAATAAAAAATAATTATCGTTCAAGATTGACGCACTGAACCTAAATTCGGAGTTAGGCTTACTGTGTTACTTTGTGTGCACATCCCCTTGGTCCCTATTCGCTATAATACGTGTGTGCTGATTACACCTGATTTACTCTTCTTTGTATGAGCCTTTTGATACATCATAAAAAAAAACTTTCAAGTTATAAAATCCAGTATTTCATGAGCTAAACACCCTTTTTTAATTTCATTCGATGTTTATGAGAGTTATTGTTTTGTCCATCAATTAACTCGCAAATAATCACTTTTATTTTGTTAAAGCTAAGATACCCTTTAATAATCATCCATATATCATGTATATAAAAATAGCAAAATGTACATTATATTATAAGTAGCAATGATTCACGTGTGTCCTTGATGCAGGTGGTAAAAATTAGAGACGGGATATAACCAGTGTAGGATCCTTTGTGAATGGCGAACCTGTCATTAGTTAGCCATTAATCATGCGAGCGTTATCAATTATCACCAATGTTAACTTATCTTGTAAAGTGTCAACACCAAAAATAAATACTCTTTAGATTATTCTCATCTGCCTTCAGATATGTAAATTATTCGTTATATGTTATAGCCAACTGAAAGAAAATATATGAATATCCAGGACGCAGGGCCGTCGCTTGCAATTCATTGTTTGTTTTTTATTCAGATGTGGATGTATTCCACTGACCTTTTAACAAAGGCTTGCGTTTGCATGGTTATTATTTCTTTTTGGATAGTCATTTTACGTTTGTACACAATATGGAATCGCAACGTTTTCCTCAACAGAAACTGTTATATTTTTTTTTTAATATTGTCGTTTGCTTCGACCACAACACATAATTATATTGGTTCCAATGAGAAATAAAATGCGTGGGAAATAATTGTCAGTTATCATGCTTACAGATGATAAATGAAATGATAATATCTTTACAAATTTCCCCAGGTATTTCTCTAATTCTGTAAAAGACTTGAAAAATGCAGACAATCTAAAATATGATACATGTATTTTATTGCAATTTCCCATTTGGGTAAAATGTGGGGGCCTTTATTGGTCTTAATGAAAAGCTTATTATGAGGCTGTCGGGCAAGGACGTTTAGCCGAAGTATGCCGGACGTACGACACTTGGCCTCAAACATCCGCATACGCTGAACTTTTTTTAGAACTCTGTGTAATTCCCAGACTTATGCAAAGCGTATTTACAGAGAATTACCTAAAACATGACGTATTTACAACGTGTTTCGAACGCTTCTTAACTTTATATGCAAAATGAACATCAAATAATGCTAGGCATATCCTCGGCCGTAATGCCTTAACGCCTTAAAACGCTCCCTGAGCAGACATTATACACTAATTAGGCGGTGGACTGACGTTCGGCTTGCGCTCAAGCAGCATACGCCGAACGTTACTCTATCGTATGACCTGTGTATTTGTGCGCTTAGGGAACGTTTGTAATTGTCAAAAGCGCTAGGCCGATGCAGGCTAAAAAGTAAAGGTGTGAGTCGGCTTTCAAACTTCGACGTTCGAGTTGGCGCGACTTATAAGGAGTGATGACAATACAGTTTAATTCTTTGGGGGACGTCAAATACTTTAGAAGTGGGCTTCGAATACGTTATAAACACGGCTAAACACGCTGAAAAACATTGCCATACGTCGAATACCTCAAGAAATGTTGGGCATGATAACCAATGTCGACGTATATGCCTGACTTTTTTATTTGTGAATATCAGATTGAACTATAATTGTAAAAACATACTATATATTATTATTTCAATTATTATACCAATACAATATTATTTACAAAATGTCGACGTATATGCTCGACTTTTTTATTTGTGAATATCAGATTGAACTAAAATTGTAAAAACATACTATATATTATTATTTCAATTATTATACCAATACAATAGTATTTACAAAATTTGCATGATACATAATTAAGGAGTTAAATACTTGAACAATATAAATACAATTGCAAAATGTGTTCGTCGATTGCTTTTGCTGTTTCAAATTGAACACATACTACCTACAATTGTCCATGACATAATTTCATTTTTTCATTCAAAAGTCAAAGTAAGTGTGTTTTTTTCCTTTTTTGCTGGTCAAAAAATATTTGCAGACCATCTTGAGTATATGTTTGTTTGTACAAATCGTAACATCATACGCAATCACAATATACATTGTAAATCCATGTTCAAATTGGATTACTATCATGACTATACAAAGGTTGAGAAACCGGATGATTGCTCAGTTGTTCACACTTGTTAAGTATTACCGTAATGTGCATATAATATACGGTTTCCTTGCTATGGTTTTATGTTTTAATATAGTCGCATTTAGTTGCTTGTATTGGCTCGAATTTTTCACCATCTAAACTAACAGAAGCTAAATGCAAAATAGCAACAGCAAAAACAAAGTATAAAATGCAAATATTACTCGAAAACGGATTAATTAGAGGAGACACGATTCATTTAGACCTTGGAATAACTTAAATTTCTCTTCAAATACTAATTGAAATCGGGTTTATTAGAGGAGATACAATTCATTTAGACCTTGGAATAAAATTTTTCTTCAAATACTTATCAAAATCGGGTTTATTAGAGGAGATAGATTCGTTGAGGCCTTACACGTCCCTTTTTAATACTTCGTAATAAATAACAATGTTTACTTTTGATGAAGTAACATGTATATATGTTTGGTTATTTGTTGACGTATGGTTACTGGGCAAGGCCATGCCTTTGTGAAAGATCCCCCATCAATTCAACGTTCTCAAAACACACCACGTGATGCTGTTGTAAACATATTATAACGTTTAAAATATTATAAGCAATCGTGCACAGAAAAAAAAAAATATTAATCTGGTTTGCAAAATATATGGTGTCAAGTATGCGTTTATCTATTTTATATCTATATGTATTATAAACAAATCAATATATATTGTACAAGGAACACAAATAATGTTATACAATCTCTTATTACTTACAACAGGATAAGCTACATGCAATGCGCCGTTTTACTGACGTGCAATAATTTTGTTATAGTGCATGATAAGAACTGTTTAGAATGTAGACTTTTTTTTACAAACCTTATACAATTATATTCATGTGGCAGACAAAACGGCCCATTTACCGATAGCGAGGTTTAACTTAACCCGATACTAAGCCATAATTATTTAGGCCCGGGTATGACAATGACGATGACTCGTGGGTAAAGTTAAACCTCGCTATCGGAATACGGACCATTGTGTTTAAACGCATATTACGTTGAAGAATGTATTTACAATATACAAAAATAATATAATAGTGTAATAATACAAAATAAAAATATACATATACATTTACGACCGCACTTCTGTTCTTCTTTTACAGATCAATGGTTGTGAATTTTTCAACTGGTGAAGCTGCAGTTTGCCTTTTCTCAACTTGATGAGACATAACATACGCACCCCGCGAGTTTCCCGAATGTTTCCCAGAAACACACAGTTCATTGCACTTTTTGCCGAATTTCTTTGAGTATAGATTCTTTACCCTCCTGGTGCAAAAGAAAGAAACAAAAATAAAGAGTCCCTCGAGACTTATTAGAATTATGAACAGATACCAAAAGAAGTTTTGATTTGTAAAAGCCGCTATGATGCCAAATAGCCATGAAAATCCAGCAGTGGTTGATAGTTTAGCGTAAATTGATATTCCATTCGATTTGATCGCAAGTTCTTGCTTTACATCACCCCCTCTATGGGGGCCCAGTTTTTTAATGCTTCGCTTTCTTCCTCTGTGAAGACTTAACACAATTGGTATGAATAAGATGGTGTTCAGGATAAGGATAAATACCAAAGGCAGCGCAAAAAGGAAGAGGAAAGAATACGGGTCGGCGATCCAGCATGAATAGTACATTCCATAATAAACCGGTAGCGGCCCGCAACCAGAGAAATGCCACGCACTCCCCAAAGCAATTAACGACAATGGCGCGCACCAAGCGTAAAGCGCGTATGGAATGTGTTGCCTGATAATGGCGCGCGTAGTATTTCTCCGGAGAACGTCGAACGACCGATGAGAGCAACCGGGCGTCGGAGGGCCGAATGTCTGAAACGCATGGACAACAATAGCGTTTGTCCAAAAGACTCTGGTCAGGAAAAAGTAATGCATGACTACAGCGGTTACTTGGCACCAGGTTGACCCCGGAATGATATTGAGACTGACCATGAAGGTAATTTTTCCACCAAGGGAGGAAACTATGAGGGACATGATATTAAACCCTGGTACTGTGCGCAGCTCACGGAATATCATATAAGTAATCAAAGTTATCAATAGACCAAGCGATGAAATAGCAAGTCCCACATAAGTTAGCAAAGTTTGTGCTGTTGAGAAATTAAAGAACACGACTCGAGTCTCCGAAATGACTCTGGTGTAAACATTACATATCATGATTCCTTCTGCTGTATGCGAGTAATTATTTGGATCATACAATTTACCTTCTTGGGTTTTAATGCTACCGTTTTCAAACATTTCATATTCAGTCACATTGAGCTTGATTCGTTCACACATAGGATCAATTGTTGCGTGCGAATCGCAAATAACTGCTCCGAAAGTTTGGCCATCAATCGGAGCAGACTGGTCGTAACCGAATATATAATGTTCGTAACAATTATAAGTACGCAATGATCTGTTAACGTATATACCTTGGCACAAATGTGTATTAATTGCGTTGTAGTATGGATAGAATACAAATTCGGGTGAATCGACGATAGTAAGGTTTCCATTTCGACAATAACTAATCAAATAGTTTAATTCCGTCAAATTTCCATTCCAAATGTCTCTGAAATGAAATTCATGTTCGTTGTTTGAGTTAACATGTACGTCATTCACGAAAACGTGTATTTCATTGGCATCAATAAATTCTGGAAGCCGACGTAAAATGTCTGCAAATTGTTGGGCACTACTTCTGCTCATGTCTTTAGGATCCGCAAAAACCATTGTGACAGTAACTTCACAACCGGTTGAGTCACCAGTTTCAATTCCAGTGTAGTTGTTGTCATGTGTAACGGGGCTAACATAAATGTCCCATTCGCTATTATTGAACACACGTTGATCGGTTGGAAGTCCATCAATGTCCGATTCTAGATGATGTCCCGTATGCGATTTACCAGCTGTCTGGCTATCTTCCCATAGCATTACCACTTTTACAGTAACAATGATTTCATCGTTAGGCTTGACTGTTTCATTGATTACGGTGGCTATAGCAGTAATCACCTCATCGACGTCGTCATCGTCGATTTCATCCGTTGCTTTTGATGGCACGCAATCATGTTTCACAAGAATGTACCCATCAGCGCAGTAGAGTTGTCTGCACTTCCCTAGGTAGGGATCGAATACGTATCCGTCAGGGCAAGAGTCGACTATGCGAACAACGACACCATTTTCTTCATAGACGACGGTGGTTGATTGATCAATTGCTGCCATGTTGTAGTTTGTGACTATTCGGCTTGTGGCTATTTGCTCTTCTGTTGCTGTCTTTGGTTGGCCTGATTTAGATTGTTGTTTATTCGTTGACATAGATGCAGACGGAGCAGTGGAAAGTAAAAGGCGCTGAAGAGTATCCTTAGTGGGGCAAGTCAGCTGACTCCTGTCAATGCCATTGCACTCAGCACAGAATGCATTTCGATACAAAACTGAAGATCCCCTTTCCTTGCTGTATTCCGTACCATTAGAGACTATTGATAGATGCCCCGATACACAATTGTCCCTTCGTCTTTCTGAATCATCGGATGTACTTTCCGGGCAGCTGTCGATTATTTTCAAGCATGGTCGGTACATCCTTCCAAATGGCACTCGGAATCTAGTCGTGCAATTTCTTCGCAAGTATGGCGCAAGGAGTTCCGGGTGCTCTTGGGCAGATTTCGGAGGCGTTCCGAGGCAATAGGCGTCTTGGATCCAGTAGTCAAACACGTTTACGTAGTTGCATTCTGCACAGAAAACATTTCGGTAGGTAACACCGTCATTTCCTTGCACAAAGAGCCTCGCAACGTCATCGAGATAATCAATATTCAAACAAAGTGATTCGATGCTTTTGTAACTCCATGTCGGATGGCATTTAGTTTGCACAAGAAGGGATCCACCTTCCATTTCATCAAAGTGACAGCATTCCAACATTAGCCTATCACTGTGGTAAGAGACAACGGAAGGTTCATCTTGATGTTCCTCACTGTTTATTGTGTCGGTGTCATGAGAGGGGCCTGCTTCATTTTCGTCTTGCGATGAAATCTTGTCCACTTTGTCCGATTCAGAGTTTTCATGTTGGCAATGCTTATTGAAATCCTTACAACAATCACCGTAAAGAGAACATGTTGAATCGCAAAAACAAAGGTAGCTCATAAGAAACGAAGATGATTTTGGGGAGTGAACGCGAGAAAGATACGAGAAGATTGAATCCTGATCTCTAGGTCCAGACCCACATCTACCGAAACACGAGTCTATGAATCCACAATGGTGACCAAGATCTTCCAAATGAGTTTCGATCTCGTGACTTCCACCTTCACCAGAATGGGTGCCAGAAAGTTCGTATGACGAATTACTAGCATTTCCATTTTTGTTGTCTGAAATGCAGTTGGGAACGCGAGTAGTAGGTAATGTTTCATCTATTGTCTTGAAATTGTCGCCATTGCATTGGTTGCTCACATACGTTACAATGAATAGAAAGACGAAAAAGATACTTCCTTCGGAGAACGCCATATTTTCAATCCGTTAGATTCGAAAGTTCACTCAAATGAACCTAATCATAATAATGTGATATCATGACCAAGCGCTCGAGGCGAGGCTTGTGTCTTTTTGGATGTCGCACTCGCAGTCCTAGTGATGTCACAATTCAAAATACATCCCATAATATTAATCATAACAATGTGTTGATGTCGACATAAACGAAGCTTTGTGAATTCACACAGCTGGCTCTTATCTTATCTACTGGGTCTTCCTAGGCCACTAGCGATTGTAGGATTTGCTTTAGCATCGTATTGTCAATAAGACCTGATTGCAAAATGAAAGACAATTCTAGGTGTTTATTATGATTAATATGAAGTGTACATATAGATTTTCAAATTATAACGGTCTGGCCCCGAATGGAAAGAACAACCCATTTCTCTCTGCCTGTCTTACTCTCTACTCTTCTCTCTCGCTCTCTTTCTCTCTCTCCCTCCCTCCCTCTCTCACTTTGAAATGTATCATATAATGATACTTGGGAATATGATACAAAACGTACAGTGGTCTTTAAAATTAATGGAGTGCAAAAAGTGTAATTCAACATGTTCAGAAATTGACCTATTAACAATTTCGAATTCGCTAGCAATCTTTTAAATAATGCACGTTTAACATACCGATATTACCAAAGTAGAAAGTATACAAGACACACAAGCACACGCACCTATACCTGTACACACACACACGCACAAACACACACGCATATCTACGCAAGTACAATTGATCCACATAGTGAACCTTAACGTACAAATCAAAGGTTTTATTAAAGTTTTTAGTATGTAATTTCTCATTATTAGGGTTCATCATATTAAAGCACGAGAGAGAAATTTTCAAAACATACGAAATACAACCTGAAGAGACAATTTCAGTAAAATCAATAAACATGTGGAATAAATCCTGGAAAACAGTTTTAAAATGTTTTAGGGTCTTAATTTACTCAATTCTAAAATTCTAAAACGTTCACAAAGAGTGGCAGTGTAAACTGTGAAGGGGGCAATATGTCTTCATCTTAGGTGATATTAAAATATTCCTTTTGACATCGAATGTTTCTTTGTTCATCTGCTCAAAATTAACTACTCGACATATCTTCATTTAGTACTGCTGTAATATCAAAGGTCGGCCATCGTTCAACAAACCCATTTCAATCATTAGCAGGTGACACATTCGAGTGACACGGTGTTCTAATTTTGCAAGGTGATAATGTCGAATATATTTGTTACCGATTTTTTCTCACAATATTGTTAATGATACATCATATAAAGTATACCCGTCTTCGCAAAAATATTCTTTGTTATAAACCAATCATGTCCCTTTCTTTCAAATAAAGAAAATCACAGTAGAATGGTGGAAAAACGTTGGGAATGCAACGTGAATGACATTTTTATTGAAATTCATCAACATTGTAAATAAATCCTGAAAAGTAGTTTTTAGATGTTTTAAGGTGTTTACATCATTCTAAAAATGTTATTTTCTGTATGAAATCTGTTCTAACAGAGAAAATAATCAAGAATAATTAAAAAAAAAAAACTTCTTTCAGCTAACCGAAACAATCTTTCAACAATTATCATAGGGGCATTTTATAGCAAAAGCTTATAAAGTATCCGGAAATTCCAGATTTCTGCTAAAAAGATGTTCCAATTCCAGTTAAAATTAGATATAGTAATCCTAAGTGTTTTTTAAGGTCATTTGCATTTAGACCTATTTAGCCAGATGACCGATTTTGTACTTAAAATTGGACATGAAACTACTTAAAGAGATGATGTTAGATTCGTTTATTTGAGAGAAGATAAGTCCCTGCCCCAATTGTAAATCCTTTGTGATAATTGCATCTGTCAAGAGGGTTGATCTTGTCAATTTGGGTTTCATTTGAAATACAGTTTCATGACGAATTCAGATAAAAATTGGAACTGGAAAAAATCTCAGCTTCCCCGAAATCCGGGTGACGGGAATTAATTGCTCACATAATATACATTATAAATTAGTTACATGATGCGGTACTTGATATGCATATCGTTCGTCTATCACTCGAAATAACACAATAAAAGTCCGTTGTTTGATATTTGATACATTAAATCTTTAATGAGTGAGTTTGATTGTGTGTCTGTGTCTGCTAAAAAGAATGGCCAACTTTCGGAAGTGGAAGACTAATATTACAAGAGCACTGATAGCAATGACCCTGTGTGTGTATCAAAGTCGAACAACATGTATCAGCTCTATAGGTACGATATAAGAAAGCATAAAATCGATTGATTGTCTATAAAAAGTCAAGATTATATTATCAGTGGTAGGATGAAGGTAATGATGTGGAACGAGTTGATGTATTCAACAATTGATATACATATACATGCAAAAAAAAATGTGTCCGAAATGGGAAGATGATCGTCGCAAACACTCTCTTATTTCTTATTTCAGTTAGAATATCACAATCAAACGTTTCTTCCGCAGACCGTCTCGGTAATTTACCACCGGCACAGTCGGGACAACGCAAATAGGTTTCCATGCAGTATGTGCGTGAATTCCCATCAGTTTTGCACGTGATACGGGTGCGGGTGAAGAAACCCGACGCATGGTGTTTTCTCTAGGTCTACTTAATTCAAACAAACTATAAACATGCTCGACTTTGTCATTGAAGAAACAGTATTATGTGTTGATTTTACTGTACACTACAAAAAGGCCGGTGTCAAATTCAACTGGTGTTATCCGATCTCGATCCCGGAATGCTGTTGACGTAGCACACATTGTGTTAATCAGCACCAGCCAGGTAATCATATCGGATAACACCATTTGAATTTAACACCACAGTTTTTGCAGTGTACGTAGCTCGCAGATTATATCATTAGCGCCATCTTTCCCAAAAACTGATCTATAGGCCTACATTCAAGCATGAAAAGGGGCGCAAGTAAGACCGTCCTATAAAAATCCTCCAAGAGGTTGAAAACAAATGAAAAGAAAATAAACAAACGGCTAAAACAACACCATCATCTTAATGAAGGCGATATATAAATATACGGTTAATCATTAAAGATTCGCGCGTGGCGAACAAACAAGTCGCGTGCTGCATATCATATCTGAATGATTAGCAATATGCATTAAGTTATAACCGTGTCAGAACATCTTCCTTAGGTAATTCACCCCACAACTATTCCCCTGACAATTCCCCCTTATACGTCCAAACGATCATATAATGAGGACACCACCCCCCCCCCCCCCCCCCCCCCCCCAAGAAAACGCTGATGAGACAGCTTCCCAAAATCATGTTTTATCATGTTTATGTGATGTTATTGCTCTAGTTACAGTCTGCCACAAAACCATATGATGCTAAATCCCAACTATACTCAAATCAAGTCATTTTATTTTTCAGTTCTATTGAAGATTCGAATAATAGTCATGAATAAATTCCCTAACCTCGTAAAACAAAATGTTTTATTATAGAATATGGGCAATTCTCCTATACTGGAAGAGATTCCGCGTGATATAAGACGATCTCAATAGAACATGACGTTCATAATAAAATTGAGATTATATGCACATTAGAATATAAATTCTGTTATTCAACATAAAATCATCATATTAGTTAATTTAATTTCAGTTGTGTATACTAACTATACATGCAATGAAAGGAATACACGTATTCATATTGAATAGGACGGAATTGAGNCCAGATGACCGATTTTGTACTTAAAATTGGACATGAAACTACTTAAAGAGATGATGTTAGATTCGTTTATTTGAGAGAAGATAAGTCCCTGCCCCAATTGTAAATCCTTTGTGATAATTGCATCTGTCAAGAGGGTTGATCTTGTCAATTTGGGTTTCATTTGAAATACAGTTTCATGACGAATTCAGATAAAAATTGGAACTGGAAAAAATCTCAGCTTCCCCGAAATCCGGGTGACGGGAATTAATTGCTCACATAATATACATTATAAATTAGTTACATGATGCGGTACTTGATATGCATATCGTTCGTCTATCACTCGAAATAACACAATAAAAGTCCGTTGTTTGATATTTGATACATTAAATCTTTAATGAGTGAGTTTGATTGTGTGTCTGTGTCTGCTAAAAAGAATGGCCAACTTTCGGAAGTGGAAGACTAATATTACAAGAGCACTGATAGCAATGACCCTGTGTGTGTATCAAAGTCGAACAACATGTATCAGCTCTATAGGTACGATATAAGAAAGCATAAAATCGATTGATTGTCTATAAAAAGTCAAGATTATATTATCAGTGGTAGGATGAAGGTAATGATGTGGAACGAGTTGATGTATTCAACAATTGATATACATATACATGCAAAAAAAAATGTGTCCGAAATGGGAAGATGATCGTCGCAAACACTCTCTTATTTCTTATTTCAGTTAGAATATCACAATCAAACGTTACTTCCGCAGACCGGCTCGGTAATTACCACCGGCAGATTCGGGACAAGGCAAATAGGTTTCCATGCAGTATGTGCGTGAAATGTGAATTCCCATTCATTTTGCACGTGATACGGGTGCGGGTGAAGCAACCCGACGCATGGGGTTTTGTTTAGGTCGACTTAATTCAGACAAACTATAAACATACTCGACTTTGTCATTGAAAAAAAAAAACAGTATTATGTGTTGATTTGACTGTACGTAGCTCGCAGACTCTATCATTAGCGGCATCTTTCCCAAAACTGATCTCATTGAAAACATGAAAAAGGGCGCAAGTAAAACCGTCTGATCAAAAAAATCCTACAAGAGGTTCAAAAACAAAATAAACAAACGGCTAAAACAACACCCTCCTCTTAACAAAGACGATATATAAATATTCGGTTAATCATTGAATATCCGCGCGTGGCGAACAAACAAGTCGCGTGCTGCAAATCATATCTGAATGATTAGCAATGTGCATGAAGTTAATACCGTGTCAGAATCATTTCAACTTCAAATCATTTTATTTTTCAATTCTTTTGATAATTCAAATAATACAATCATAAATAATAATGGAAATAACTAATATGAAAAGATGAAGAAATATAAAGATGAAAAAATAGAGGCCAGCAAAGAAGCGAGGCTTGTATGAGAAGGCTGGCCCCTAATCTCCCCTAGGCGATTCAATCCACAACAATTCCCTTGATAATCCCCGACCCCCCCCCCCCCCCTTCCCCCTCGCAAGTCGGAACGATTATTGCTACCATGGTCCCCAAATGATGAGGACGCCCCCCCCCCCAGAGCACGTTCATAAGACAACTTACCCAAATCATGTTTTATCATGTTTATGTGCTGTTATTGCTCTAGTTCCGTTCTGCCACAAGACCATAATACTCCCCGTGTAATGAATATCCTGATGCTAAACCTCAACTATCCTCAAATCAAATCAAATCAAATCATTTTATTTTTCAGTTCTATTGAAGATTCGAATAATAGTCATAAATAAATTCCACAACAAAATGTTATATCATAGAATATGGGAAATTCTTCTATTTTGGAAGAGCTTCCGCGTGATATAAGACGATCTCAATAGAACATGACGTTCATAATAAAATTGAGATTATATGCACATTAGAATATAAATTCTGTTATTCAACATAAAATCATCATATTAGTTAATTTAATTTCAGTTGTGTATACTAACTATACATGCAATGAAAGGAATACACGTATTCATATTGAATAGGACGGAATTGAAATAAGATTAAGCACAAAGTTTACACCATGAACATCAATTATTTGATGAGCAGCGATTTTTGGTGACGTCTCTCCTTCCATTGTAATGGAAATTGTTAATAGATACATTGATTGACACAAATTGTGGTATTCAAATCAGTCCCGTAACTTTATCGCATGACATCAACTCAAGTTAACAGGCCTAAACGGGCCTAATATAAAGTACTGTAGAATATGGACTCTCTATCGTGAGGATCACAAATATCATATCAAACTGTCAAATTAAGGCAATAATCTTTCCCAGGCACTTGGGTATCATTTACAGTTTCCTTCGTATCTATGGTATCTTTTTTTTCTCGTTGGGCCAGTTAATAATTACCTTCATCAAGTTTTATATAGATATTTTGGTCTAAATTCTACGGCCCGAAATGAATGTTAACAAAGAATGGCGACATATGAAGTACCATATGTAGTCAATGATCTCTTTAATCATTCGCTAATATAATGTTTCATATAAATCAATTTCATTCATTGTCGGTGACGTTTCTTTAAATATACCTAGATATCTATATATCCGGTGTTTATTCAGCTAACATAATTAGTAAATTAGAGCATGTCAAATAAAAATACAATTGTTTGATTTACTTTCGGAAACATCAAAATATCTGTTCAAATTCTCTCGAGTTATAATTATTCATGTTTTTATATCGGTTTTCTTTTTTCTTTTTCAGGGGTTGCGACTGGGAATTGTCCGGAGATTACGCTCAATAATGTGTTTACAACAAAAGTCCACATCCTCAGCCTGAATATGGTTGTCTCCAGCGGGTTTTATTCATGACACCTGTCAATCACATGCATGATGAAAATAGAAAATTGTGATGATGGATTTGTCTTTCTAAATGTGCCTCTCTCCCCTGGTAATCGTCAATACAGTGGAAGTAGGAAGCAACCTGTCGCTTGAAGGAAGTGTGAGGGCGTTATGATTCAATCAGCTTACGGCAACATGGTCATGGCTATCACTTTAAATTGTGCATGTGGAAATTGTGACGTTTTATTTCTTGAGCGGACGGGTCTACTCACACCTTTGCGGTTTTAGCCTGCGTCGGCCCAGCGTTTTTTTTTTTTTTTTTGTAAATTAAAAACGCTCCCTGGACGCATATCATACGCGGATTAAATGGTGGACTGACGTTCGGGGCTTGCGCTCAAGGAGCGTACGCCGAGCGTTGGTCTGCCATATGACCTGCGTCTTTGTGCCTCCAGGAGGCGTTTTTTTTTTCCAAATACGCTGGGCCAACCCAGACTAAAATCGCGTATGTGTGAGTCGACCTTAATGTATAGCATACAGCTCATACAATGATTTGGGAAGGTAGTGTATTTTTTTTTCCTTTCAGCATCACTTGCTATTGCATATAATCTGAGCTACAGATGTCTCCTTGTCTTCCTCAGTTTAAAAAAGGAATTTTATATAGCATCCGTTAGGATCCGGCCTAGTTTCATCATCGTTATGACTTTATATCTATTAAAAGTTACCAGCAGGTGGCTATAAGAAAGTAGTTGCAGGCATACCAGACCTACAGCATGCTTGTTTATGTGGTATTACGTCGGGAAATACAGAAAATGTCTTTCAAAAAGAAGAAAAAAATGAAGAAAGAAATAAGAAGGATAATGTTTGGAGTTCCAAACGAATACAGAGAAGAAGAGATCCTTATATATTTCTATGAAAAGTAAAATAATGTTTTTTTTTCTAGAATTAATTTTATTTCGGTTTCTGGTTATAAAAAAAAAAACATTATTCAAATTGAACATAATCATATAAAGCCGAAAATTAAAAGAAAACAACATTTTGAGATGCCTAGAACGGAATAGATGATAGCAGGTCGGCATACTTGAAGATAGGGTCAAACGTAAAATATATTAATTATCCCTAAACGTGCCACATGCATATGTACTGATATATGCAGGAGTGCCAAGTGGGTGTATACACGCAATCGTAATAACACCCTCTGTGTACTACTATCGTGTATATCGTACAGATTAACTCTGGAACTATTGTATTGTTCTCACATTCTGCTTAGGTATTAGCAGGCTATTTTTTCATACGATAAGCAGAAAACAATTTATAGAGGAGGAAAGGATCAAAGAGTTTTAAAAACCGCTCCAAGGAGCCGCACAAAATAAACTTGGCACAGGGCGTGCAGTATGCAGAGCAGCTTAAGGGTTTGTAAATAACCTGATAGGCGAGACGATTAAGATAGAAGATTATTCATATTAATTTTCATAGATATATTTTGTAGGACCATCACCTAATCACTTTTTAATAATGGTTTTGAAGTCTTGCAACGTTGGCTACAAACATTAATTCATTTTAAATGAAATTCATGTTTCATTAGTTGATATTGCCCTATGCTATATCGTTTAAGCAGAAGAGTATTGTACTTTTAATTTGTCATGCACTATTGACCTACTATAGCATTTATTTTTATTTTTTGGTTTCTTTCAATTGCAATTTCTCACCAATTTGAGTTTCTACTTGTTTCCAGTGTACAGTCAACAATCCGCATTCATATGAAGATACCCGAATAAAATTTGCCAAAATTAGACCAGGATAAACGTAAACAAACCCAGTGACCCAGAACCTGTACTTACCATGTTTACGATATTTATGATTCTTAACGATTCCTGAACGTTTCAAGAAAACGAAGTGGTACTTATTTGATTTGCGATAAATCAACGACACCGGTTATGTAAACTAGGACAATTGAATCACAGTTTTTAACACAGATGACTAGCCACCGTAGTGATAGCCAGTGGCAAGTAAAAGCGTAGGATGCTACTGTGAATGGATATGTAAAGTCTACTCCGTAATTAAATGGGATAGCAAAAACACAAACAAAAAGATTTATGGGGTGTTGTTCAAAAGTTGCAATTGATCGCAAGTTGCAGTTGATCTGAACTTGCCAATTAAATTCATTGTTTCATGCGCGTCTTGTTAAATGCGCATACCGTGCACGAATAAAAATGCGCGTTACAATTTGCAAAGTTGCAGTTGATTTGCAGTTGATTTTGAGCAACACCTCCTACGTCACACCGGACGTAAAATGAGAAAACCTCTTAACCTGCTTGAACGCTACAACGCCATAACACCTTAGGACATATTTTAGAGCATATGCAGCAATAGTGTCCATGCATTAGAATTGTGAAAACATAAAAAATAGAAAGAGATAAAACACGAAAAGTTAAGTGAGCCACAGACAATAGAACCGTACGCCATGTATTCAACTAGTGTGCAGACATAACAAGCGCAAGCCGGTTCCGATTTTAATAACATTACAAAGGACTATTGAATTTATGCTCGACTTAATATTTCGAAAATAGTTTATCTCGTGTTCTTAAAGTATGCATTGACCAGCTGATCACTGTACATGATACAAAATTATTGCATATCTACTACCGATAGCAGGTATACTTGTACACCTTAATATAGAACTAGTTAAGAGGGAATGTCCTCAGACATTGATGTTTAGTAGGGTAGCGACAACAATATGTATAGAAAATAAGATGAACAAAATGTGAACATTTGAGTAAAATCGGATAAATAATTCCAAAGTAATCCATTTTTTCAAGTTTTCGGTACCACTAATGGGAATCCTTGAGTTGGCAAACTTAGCAAATTATGTACGTTCATATTTTTACTCGTTCCCACTTTTCTGAAATGATATTTATATTATGAGTAAGTATGAGCCAAAACGTGCAAAGATTGATTTTTATCAGAGTGACTGGGTAGAACCATTTATTATATAGGTAATTTCACATCTACTTCAGATCAATTTTGTTAAAGTATTCCTGTATAGAATTTTGCCCTCTCTCGTTGCAAATCGGACCCGGCCACGCCTGTGAGCTGCCAATGGAGGAAGGCCGTTCTTCGTGACGTCATTGTATTGACAGATAATGTAGGCAATCCAGCTAGACCTGTGTGCAGTGAATTTGGTATATTCTTTGCTCGCTCCATTCTATTGATAACCAGGAAAGTTATGTAAAATCAAAACACTATTCAGATTATGAATCGAAATACTTATTTTTTTCGAGGATGATGATGTTTTCACCTTCTATAATCATCAGAACACTTGTTATCATTAGTTGGATCTCGGCGTATCGAATATCATGATATCTTTCTGATTCACACATTGCGCTGTGTTATTGTTGTTTAATTTGATCAGATCCAGTTGCATTCAGGCAAATGGGCTATTTTAGCCAGTAAATATATTATTCAGTTATTTGGGACTTGCCACTTCACAAGGACTGAACCATCAGTAAATTACTATTTGTCTATTTATAAGGCATTAAACTAACAAGTCTGGCAGTCGAAAGCGGGATTGTGCAAATCTTGTCCAGTATTTCACACTACTGACAATGGACTACAATTGCCAATAAAAATGGACTCGAAAATGACTGAATCTTGACTAAAATCTGTTCAATGCTGTCGAGTTCATGCGTGCAAGAAATTTACAGTCCTTTTCCTTTTGATAAACAATATCAACACATTTGGATGTGATTTGAAAAAAGAAAGTATGTTTTGCGGTCGATTGATTGGTGACGGCTTGTAGCCGTTTGGTATCTTCAATGGTGCTAGCTAGGAGGATATTGGCGATTTCTGCACATTGGAATGGGTCAGTGAGGTCGTTGTCAAGGCAGTCTAGAAAAGATTATGCGCTCCAAAATGCGCTCCAAGAGACTGTCCTAAATGTTATTCTGAGAACAAGGGATTGATGAACTTTCCATTAGTTCTTCATTGTAGGTAGAAAGGGGAGCGTTTTGCTCTGGGTACAAGATGCGATTGACTGTAAAGTCGAGTTTTTGGTGCCATTACCATATTTGCATAGTCCGATAAAGTAGGATCGCTCTGCATTCCAGACGAGGCGGGTACACGTTCACACTGGACCTGGTAAAACTCTCTATCCGTATCATGCAGCGCTTTCCATTTCCTCGCAATTGTCGCTAAAGTTGATGACGTTTAATTTTCCCGGGGCACCATGGGCTATCTCGGCAAATTCTTATTTTGCGGATCTTGGCAGGGGCATCAACATTGATGTAGAGGATGAACCCTATGTTGACAGTCTCAGATGTAGCCAGTGAAGAAGAACTGCAACTCTCTCTCCTTGTGGTCAGAAGGCAAGAATGACTGATACAAGTTAATTTAAGTAGATTTGGCTTCAGGATCACAAAAGAAATTTCCAGGTGCTAATATTGTTCATATTTTTGTTCATCTAGCTTTTGTGAATGTTTGAATGGAGATTGTCTACTTTGTTTAGGGTCTTTGTCCCTGCTGCTTACAAAGTCTGCAACATCCTGTGCGAAGGCTTTCCTGTCGTTTTTTTTTGGTAATACAATATTAAGGAAAGTCAATGTTCTGACAGTTTGCTGCGGTGATCGCTGAGAGCAAAGCGATTAGCCCACAGACTGTACATATCACACTGGGACGGAATTAAAGCGGAGCCTGGGATTTTTTGTTTAATCTAGATGAAATTAAACGAAACTTCCCGTCAGCTAGGAGCAAATTTGCGATCTCTGAAGCGTTGTGGATTACTTGCTACTTTGGGGAAGAAGAAATCGTCGGTCACCGAAAAAAAACATCCTGACGGGGCGTGCCGGTACCATATAGCTACCCCCCCCCCCCCTGATATGAATCCATCGATGGTCCTATCCCTTAGTGCTTGTTGTGCTCGAATGGTACAACCTTAAAGGGGTATTTCACCCATACATTGATGCACTCTCAATGGATTAAGAAGAATACAATGATCAAACTGTGAAAATTTGAGCAAAATCCAACAATCTATTCAAAAGTTATGCATTTTGTAAGTTTTGATTTAAGCCCCTCATGGGCTCCTTAAATTGGCAACGTACAGGCACAAAATGGCTGCCATGATGCAGAACTCTCCATTCACTTTGTACACAGAGTTTCACATTTTCTTCTTTTTCTAGAAAAATAGACAATAAATCAACAAAATGCATTCCGAAAGGCATGCAGAATCAAAATTTCCATATCATACTTAAAGAGAATAGTATAACTTTGTCTACTTTTCTAGAAAAGGAAGAAAATGTGAAATTCTGTGTACAAAGTGAATGGAGAGTTTTCCATGTTGGCAGCCATTTTGTGCCTGCACGTTGCCAATTTGAGGAGCCCATGAGGGGTGTAAATCAAAACTTTGAAAATTCATAACTTTTGAATGGATTGTTGGATTTTGCTCAAATTTTCACATATTGACCATTGTATTTTTCTTCATCCACTGATCATACATCAATGTCTGTGTGAAGTTCACCTTTAATTGTTCTGCGCTGTTCAAAATTGAATCCCACTTCCGGGAGTAACTTTAGACCACTATAGGCTGCAGCCGGCGTAACAATAGAATTGTAACTACTGTAGTAGTACAAATTTGTACCGTTAATATTAAGTGTATAAATAAATGTAATGTGTCCATTGTACTAAATAAATCTCAGTACAGATTCGTATCAAACGCGTGCTATTTTGTCATTGGAATCTAATGCTTTACAAGACATGATGCACAGGAAAAAGAAATGAATCAAAATTCTGTTATTGGATACGTACTTGATAATGATTATTTTTTTAACATATAGGATCTTCATGGAATATGTTATTGGGCCTCGACCATGGTCACCGTTTCACCGATCGAGTTATCATGGTATAGATCCAGGGCCGAGTCCGAGTCATGAGGGCTTCGAGACCTAGGCCAAGACCAATACCGTTGTAGACGTGCTGGAGCCTGATTTTGGTCTAGATACCCGCCTCGAGATCAAAATCAGGCTCGATCTAAGTCTCCATTGGTAGATTTTTTTTAGATACACAGTGAAAATAATTCTACACGTGGTAGTTAGTAGTCAACGAAATGCTAGACCTTCAAAGGGGTCTTGGATGGTTCTCAATAATCACGAGTCTGATGTCTTTCTGTACGCTATCAAGTTCCACAAACACGGTACACGTGTGACGTACAATTTCATCTTTTAGAGCTTCAGTTCCATGGCTAGTTTGATAAAGAAATGTTCGTTGTGTTGTCATTAAATTCAATCTATTACTTACCAGTCCCACGTTGTCGTGGGTAGACAACGTGCATCCTTATGAACGTGCTTATCCTTCTTGCTTATGGTATGCACACGCGAATTTTGCACCACAAATTGCTCATTACATATTGTCCGTTATTTTACAAATTGGCGGGAGCCAGAGGGTATTGTTACAAGAAATGGGCTACAATTCCATTGAAACGTGTCCTTGTATAGAATCAACACGTCATTTGATAGGATGCCTATTGAATTGGCGCTATGTCAGGATTTTTTGTCTTCATGCAACAATGCCCTTTGGCTTCCGTCACTTCGTGAAAATACGGACGATATATTTTATCCTAGCTAAACACATTTTTTTTTAATTCAAAGAATTCAATGACGGTATACATTTACTTTAACTATTACTTCAACATATATTTTATCTAATATACACAGGCGATTCGACTGAAAAGTCAAACGAGATGGGAAAATAAAATAAGAGGGCGGAATGCAGGAGGGATATGAACAAATTAGAAAAATGACCAAAGGGGAAAAGTTACAGAGAAAGATTAAGAACTATGAGAGCGTGGTATTAGAATAGATATCAATATAACATTTCTTTGTTCGAAAACAGCCTGTCTCGCAGGCTTGCGTCTTTCCTTGTTGCTTCAATATTGAAAAAAAATCCTCTTGACGGAATTTCAAGATTGCATCCTGTATCGCGCGAAGGATCATTGGAATTTTCAAAGAAGTCACTTGTATTTTTCTTTAATACTTTGTGTGTGAACATGAGGAGAGTACTTTCGGACATAGAGCTGATACGTCAGAGATTCTTACCAAATTGCGTTGTACCACTTCTTAAATTTTATAAGCAAACACCATGCCGCTGGCCAAGCTCAAATCACGCACGTCACCAAGTCCATTACCTACCAGTAAATATCACTAAGTACACAAATCGTAACAATTCTCATCAATATCTTTGAGATGTTAAAATCATGGGGTTAACGCTGTCTGTCTACAACGATACCGGAAAGTGAAATTTCAGAGAAAGGAATTCGTAAATTATTTATCTGTTTGACGTGCAATCTACCGATTGTATGTAGACTGTCAGCAGATTATACCTAAGGTATTTTGCTTTTACGTCCCACGCAGGAAGTTGAAAGAAATACATGATGTCGAGTAAAGTTCTTAAGACTCGAAGGTGAAAGCGTGCTCACTGAGCACTACCGCTTTAATTGATACACGTAGATAAATGAATGTCTTCGGTTATAGGTATAAAGATCAATATTCTATAACTGCACACTGTACACTAAAAAGGTGCAGTTTTGCACTTTTAAAGGTACTAACTAATGCAACAATGAGATCCTTTCTTAAAGGGTGTAATGATGCACCATGTTGTTGTTGTTGTTTTTGGATTTAACGGCGCTTCATTCATGTATGAATATTGTTGTTGTTGTTGTTTTTGGATTTAACGGCGCTTCATTCATGTATGAATATTTGCGCCTGAAAAAAACGAGATTTATTGTTTTACTTCGGAAAATATTTGGAATTATCTAACAAAAGCAGGCCTCTTTTTTTTAAAAAGAAAAACAAGAGAATAAGCAAAAAAGGCGAGGCCAATTTTACTATTTAATTAGGTTCCATTAGGTTCAAACAAAAGGAAATCTAAACAAAAGATTGCGACAGTTGTTGGGATCAAAACGGCTAAAGCCCCGGTTAAATAGGACCCGGAAGCAACACGATTCACCCCGACTCTTTGTTAATTCATAGTTAACTCCCTCAAAACAACGAGTCGGAGTGAATCGTGTTGCTTCCGGGGTTCTATGTGACCGGGGCAGTAGGATCGTTTCATGACCGACGACTATTAGGACATTAATTATTTCATTAGCCTCGAGCATAACCTTTATCTATCGCATTAATTGTTCATCGACGATAGGTTTATATAGTATTGAGCCAAAACGTTTTATATTGTCTTCATATGTACAAATATATCATAATATAATAAACAATATGGTAACTAGAATTTCATACGTGTCTAATTACGTTGAAATTCGTCAAAGACTCTATTTTACAAAACATTATATTGACACTATATAGAAATATATAAGGAAAGGGTATAAATTTTCACTTTTTTTCAAATCAAGCTTACCGCAAATTCAACGTTTACGCAAAGAATTACACCCTTTTGCACCTTTTGATCTTAGTATGTGTAACCCACATGCTGTTAGGTTTAACCCCCCCCCCCCTAAACTTGGTAAATATGCATCATGTAAGACATGCGTAGCAAAACGATGTAGGTTGATAATATGATTAATAATATGTAATTCACAATGAACTGTACACACGTTGATTAACAATTTGCATATGATTATTTGAAGACAAAAAAAAACAACAACTAAAAATGAATAAGTTAACCAAAGAAATAAATTACCAAAACAAAATTTTACCACATTTGAACTTATTGTGTACAGAAATCGTGAGTGGCATTCTGAAAAGAACACCCGGGGTTTAATTGCGGAGAAAAGAAATATACGGGGGTTAATAATCTGTCTATAAGCCCGCAGACCATCTCAACAAATGCACTCTCTCATATTTAAAGTTTCATGATAATCTCGCTCTGTTGCTTTCCCATTGGGATTCGACGCATTTCACTTTTCTTCTCATATCTTTTTTTTTTATTTTTTTGTATTTCATTAGCTAAATCGTCCAATGAATTCAGCGCAATGGATGTAAAGTACGAAGCCCCGTTTACGTATGATCTCAGCGTGATTTTGCTCTTGTCGCACGTATATAAGAAGCTGTCATCTCACTCTGTTTTTCCAGAAACGCGCCAAAATCTGGACGTGCTGTATTCTATTTAGTTTGTCTCGGTTATTTCTCTTGGCAAAACAAATGGAGACATGGTGAATGACGTATAGTGCCGCCACACGTGAGTTGAAGTTTTCTGAATTATTAAATGTTATCATTATCTAAAAATTATGATTTAATTTTGATAAAGGGTGTCATTATAATCAAAACAAAAACATAATCGTTTAACTTTTGCCCATAACCATTAATTGTTATTGTTCGTTCCGTGGCGTAAAGTTTTTATTGATTATCGTCTTATAGAACTCAGGATCTCCAACTAACCAACATATCGATTTTGTTTCCGATGTCTTTATTAGCATTAATGTCTTTATTCACTTGATAGGGTAAGCCATGGAGAAAAATGACAAGTGCCATTATCTTTTAAGATAGAAATTAAGTACGAAATGGCACGATCTAAATGCTGCTGTTCAATAATATTTGTATTTTATCCATATTGATCGGCTTAAATATCAATGCATAACAACATTTCTAAAAAGTAAATTTATCAGTTTGAAGGAGACTTACTGTTTACCGCAAGCTGTCTCAGAAAAAAATTGGCAGTGTATGCTTTCGCTATTTCTGTTCTTTTTGCAAAGTCGTTGAATAGCTTGAGTAAAAATTTAGAATCTGTAGCGCTCTTCAGCAACCCTAAAAACTTTTCTAGAATGGGCAAATTAAAAAAGAAACATTCAAACTTCATAGTACTGACAATGATCGGAGCGTGGGGAAATGCCTTTTGATTTTTATCAAACTAGTGAATTATAGCTCTTAAAAAGGATGAACTTTACCATGTATGTTTAATCAAGCAAAACTTGTTCAGTCATAGCATTCTTCATAAACATTATAACAATGCAATTGAGCGAAATTATTGGTCAAACATTTGCCTGATGCCAACTGTTGAAAAGTTCTACAACATCGAATAAAAGGAAAAATAGTTTGAGTCCGCGTTGTAGATATTTTAAATTGATAAAGGATCTGAGAAACATCTAACTCATGTAAGTGCGTACATGTCACACCTACGGACACTACTCAGCCATAACTAACTTCATTTTTGTTTGTTAATATGTGGGGTTGCGTTTCAATGATTTTCTAAAATGAGGGCTCATTTCTTACCGTTTCTATTTGTTCACCAGTTTAAATTTTCACACAACTTACAAGGCTTACACATCTCACGCCTTCCGACGGCCATGAAAGATTTAACGAAACCTTTCTTTGGATTTCAAAAGTGATTAGTTTCAATCTGCCTTTCTAAACTCGGCCTTCATAATATAGTTATAATCTTTACCGTAATTATATAAATTAATGATTTCAGATTCACTTATTTCAATAAAATAGATAT